>KK119090.1:178118-227100 GCA_000611955.2 Stegodyphus mimosarum | reverse complement strand
TTTTTTTTTTTTTTTTTTTTTTTTTTTTTTTTTTGCCCGAACGATGGGTACTATTATGTCTTTTTTCGACACTGGCTACCCCTAAGGCCGGAAGTGGTGGCTATCTTACTGTGGAGGCACCTAATAGGCGGCCACCGTTACCTCCTATGAAGGGACGAACACTTACAACCATGCTTTCTCCAAGATTCGAACCCGGGCCTTTCGGTATCGTAGTCGGCTCCCCTGACCACTATACCACCTGAGCGGCTGTGAAATTAAAATGATTTGAATTCTGTGTTGCCTGATATTCCCGCAAGAAAAGGAAATCAGTTTGTGTTAGCTAATTTAATTTCATACTCAATTAGCTGGGATGATTAGTTTGGTATGAAAGCTGAAAACACAGTGAATTTCAGTTGTTTTTATTTCTGTGGTCCTTTTAAAAGTGTTCTGGTATTGTAATACAAGGCGGAACAAATTCGTCTTTCAGGCTAGATTGTTAGACCAATTTTAGATTAAACCGAAGTAAGATTAACCATTTATTTTGACATCCTTTTTGAAATTACACGACAGTTCTGCTAACATTTGTCCGTTACTTTAAGCAGCAGAAACAACAGACTAAAATTTCAAAAACCAGTCCAGAATATCAAATTTTAATAAACTTTAAATCTCTTATAAATCACATTTTTTTCTCTTCTCCTAAGTATCAACAAACGAATCCCATCCAGTTTCCTTCCTAATTCATTTTTGACACTATACAAGCAAAACGCAAATATACAAGCAAGAGGAGCTCTGCATAAACAGCATTTCTAGTGAAAGTTCTTGCCTATCCTTCGTTTATATATATATATATATAAAGGTTGCAATGACCTACACAGGCAATAAGGCATCTTGAGTGCATTGTAAAAGCGTTTAACAAATCACTACTGAACTTACACCAATGTTTCATCTAATGATTTCATTGTGAAAGCAACAATACAGTATGAAAGTGAGTTGACCTTTACCTTTCTTTTTAGATTATTTCGGACCACAACGATACGCGAAACAAATGGCATTAATCCAGCAGTAATGAAACACGGCCCGACATTGCGCAAGCGCTGCGCTACCTATTGCTGCGATGGAATTCCATCCAGTATTTACCAATCCACACTAGAGAGAAACAGAAACCGACATCTGGCTTGAACAAACACGTACGCATTCCCTTGAAATTCATCTGATACATACTTCAATTGTCTACGTCCACGTGTTGTCCGTAACAACGTTTCTACTGACCGTGTCGAGTTGTTTTGAAATTAATTGCACCGTGTCCAACGCCTCCAGAACCCTCCAGCACAAAAGCATGTTCTTCTTATCTCAGTCATGTCTGGATCTTGCTTTTGATTAGGCTATGGCTAACTAACTTAAGTCAGGCGTAGATGAATTTTTATATCCAGTCGCCATTCTCTTTGAAGACGAGTTTTGCTTTGTGTTGGGAGATCTTTGTTCCTGTCCTAAGAAACTAATATGAACGCAGCTGGTGGAGCTTCAGCCTGAACTGATCTAATTATATATTTCGCATGCGAATTTAATTGGAATTAATGGAATACTCAGGTTTGTTTAATGCCTGATACTTTTTTGAAAAAAAAAAAAAAGTCTGAAAACTTTCAGATTTCATATGACTCCAAAAGGGGCTTTTTTTTTTTCATTTTGGGTGTGACCTTTATTTATTAAATATCATGTTTTTTCGCACTTAAACCATGAAATCCAATTCAACAGCAATATTCCAAAATATTTTTTAAATAAGCATATATTTGGAATTTCCGATACACAGTCTCGCGCGCTGGAGATAAAAATGTTTTTCTTTTTTCCTGTACAATGCTGCCAGCGCTCACTTTGAAATTGTTCAGTTTGTTAATCAAAATTTCTTTAAAGTTTTATAAAATATGAAATAGATAATAAAACAAATTCCAAATCCCGGCATCCAGATATTCATATTCGAGTGGAGGTATACATTATTCAAAATCTGATGTTTCTAGGGACCGCTGTATTTTCACAGTGCGAAAAACATATATACATTCATGCAAATTCTTCATTATAATTTCTGTATGTATAATGCAGGGCTCTAATATTTGGAGGCAACAATTTGAAAACAGTGAACCAACGCAAAATGCCAAAAGGAAATTAATAGCTCTTCTGGGCAAATTGCCACTTTGGGCTGAAAATCCATTAGAATTCTTGTTGAAATGATATTCTTATTTTAAAATTATTTTGCGTTATTCCTGTTGAATTGAATTTTATTGTTAAAGCGCGAAGAACATAATTTTAATAAATAAAGGCAACCCAGAAAACGCTAAAAAAACTCCCTTTTGGGCATAATGTAAAATATGAATGCTTTCAGATTTTTAGTCCAAAGGGGCTTTGTCCCTGACGGACTAGTGTTTTCTTTTTGCGATTTTGCGTCGGAAACATTAAAGTCTGAATCACTTTTCAAACCGTTGCCACAAAATATTGCAGCCCTATATTATATTTAACGAAATTAAATAATGAATAATCTGCATAAATGTATATATATTTCTCCAAATGTGATAAAACAACGGTACCTATAGCCATCCAATTTTGAATAACGTACGTTTCCACCTGAATATGCGCATCTGGAGGCCCGAATTTTGAATTTTTTTTTATCTATTTCATATTTTGTAAAACCAATTTCTGATGAACAAACTCAAACGATTTAAAAGCGAGCAATGGCAACACTCTAAGGAAAAAAAACCCTTTTGTCTAAAGCGCGCGGAACTGTGTAGCAGAAATTCTAAAGATATACTCATTTAAAAATAATTTTGTGATATTGCTGTTGAACTGAATTTTATGGTTTAAGTGCGAAGAACATGATATTTAATAAATAAAAGTAACATACAAATCGTTAAAAAAAAGGTCCCTTTGGACGTGATTTAAAATCTGAATCCTTTCAAACTTATTTTTTACTTTTATTTATTATTTTTTTTAATATCGTAAGTACGATCTCTAGCATGATATTCAGCTGCCTAAGCCAGCAACTGCGAAGTATAAATCACTCTAACGATGATGACTTAACAAAAATTAATCGATTTTCAGAACGACATCCGTAAAAGGCTATGAAAGAAATGAAACCTAATGGACATGATACCATTGCAGAAACAGGATTTGAGTTTGTGATAGAATACGTCAGAAAAAATAAATTAACTTAAACCACGCGTTGGCCTAGATTTCGGAATTAAAATATGCGAATTAGCTGCGCGTTTGGTAAGATGGCAGCCAGTTTACCTTGGTTTCAGAGCCATTCTTTAGAATCTTTTCTTCTTCGCAAATGAAAATGACTTCGAACTAGTTCACAACGATTCTGTTCAACAAAAAACCCGTTATTTTAGGTGAAAACGGTGATGTTAGTTTCCTTTTAGAAGAAATCCGAGCATTTTTGAAGGAAAATTAAAAAAATTAAAAAAAAAAAAAAAAAAAGAAAACAAAAATCGTAAGCAAATTATTTAATGACGTGCATTTTGCTGAAACAGACCTTAATTATAAATTAGAAATTTTAAGATAAAAGTTCATTTAAAATTTTAAGATAAAAGTTTACTTATTTTTGGCAGGATAACTAGTTTTTAATTTAACTAATTAAAACATTATCGTCTGCATGCAGCTCAGTCAGTACAGCAAAAGGTGAAGTTCTTTGAATTTACTTTCAAGGACTAATATCGAATTTGGCAAGGCGATTTAACACTTAAGTTTAAAAATAAAAAATTATAAGTAATAATTCAGAATGCAGACTTCATTTCCCTCTTCTATACATCAATTCTCAATTCAGACTGTGTTTTATTAGCTACAAAATAGCGATTAAATCTTTAGAAAATAATTAATTACTGAATTATTTCCCGATGGCAATAGTGAAGATATCAAGCATTGCTACAAGCGATCTACATTAAAAATAATACTTTTTTGTTAATATACTTCTGAGATGGAATATTTTAATGCATTTAATCGGGAAAAAGTATTGCAAATATTAATTAATTATTATAATCTCGAATCGTCCTATTCAAACAGGATTACTCTATTATGAGTTATTAAACAGAAAAATCTCTTCCATAAGTCTCGTACATAATGATTTCTCGGAGTGTTGCCATTCAGCAAAACCTAAGACTTTAAATTTATCTTTCAAATTCATTCAGTCTGTAGTTATTTAACAAAATGAAGGATTAAGAGCAATAAACGCAGTTCTTAAAATCTTGTGGCCTTCCTCATTTTTATCTAACAGCTAAATGTGAGGAACCTAGCTAGTGAACAGTTAAGCGAATAATCGCTTCAGTAACAGAAACGTAAATTCAAGAAGGGTTAATTACCCTTTATTGCTCAAAATAAAGATTCGCAGTCGGCCCATTTCTCAAAAAGCAAAGCCTCCACTTGGGCTTAAACTCAAAAGTGAAAGAAATAAGAACTTAACTAACGCTTAACTAAAGAGATGTAGCCGAAACTAACACAAATCTTACTAGTTGGCTCCTAAATATCGAATTAGCTAGTGAAACTCTCAAGGGCCATAATACGGCCAAGCGTAGTAACAGCTTAGAGAATCGTAGTCAAAAGGCAAACGCGCGCTAGTCAAAAACTCTGATTCTCTCTCTCGAAGTCAGTGAAACTTCAACTTAAATACTACTCTTACTCATCTGCATTAAATGCGATTCTGAAAACACATTCATTCTGGTAGAAAAATTGTAAGTTGAAATTAGGATGGATAGGAAAGAAGCTTACAAATAACTCTTAAAAAACTTAGGATAAACCTTACATCCTCAATTCTTATTTTTAATAAAATACCTAATTTATATAAATAAAAAAAATACATTATTGTAATTACCAAATTTACTCGTGTATTCTCCCCCCCCCTTTTCCTACTAATTTTACCGCTTGAAAATCGGATGGGCGACAATACGTGGTCTATACATTTTCTGAAATGATAAACATAGCACATTAAAAAGCACATACAAAGGCACACTTATATTATTACGTTCTGTATTTCAAAAGTCTTAATCATTTCAAAAACATTCTTTTTACTTATGCAAAATATTCTCCTATTTGTGCATACTTTATTACCACAGTTACACTTCAAACTAAGAAGACGTTTAAATATAACGCTACGCAAAGCATATCTAAAAAGGCGAAGCTCTTGCGGATGTCTCTCAATGCTCCGAAGTCAGCTCTGAACTAGAAACTAAGAGCTGAGGCTCTCTCCGGTCTTATATAGTTTTCCCTCAGCCGCCGAGATACCTGCAATATCTTCCATTTCTTGAAATTACTGAAAGGCATATGAGGGCCGGATACGGTTACAGTTACATACAGGGATCGATTATAGTTATTCAGTTACAATACTAATTAGTTATACAGGGACCAGACCGAAAAGACGCCATATGAATGCCACGTTTGGTGGCATTGAGTGATTTCTCGCCAAAACCATCGCCAGCTTGGCAAAATCTTGTCAATTTACAGAGATAGCCATTTACTTCAACGTTAAATGGACTTGCCCCTGTAATTTAATTTTTAAGGCACAGCTTCGACTGTTACATTATACGAAAGCTGCTACAATTGTAAACATAACTTCACTGAAACTATTTTCATATTATACGAAAATTTGTAACAATATTCTTTTTACTTACACAATTTTTTTGTTTGTTTGTTTGTGCATATGACACCGACTGCCACAAATTAAATCTTCTTTACATATTATCACAAAATTTTTATACATTTCACATTATTCGAATGAACTATTCTAGAATTTTATAATTTTTTCTTTTCTTAAATGTATTGTTATTTAAATTAGAATCTTTTTATTATTAAGTTTTTAACTTTTCTAAATGCATCAAAATCTGTAATTCCATATTCGCAATCATTATTTCTAGACATTTCGAGTTTCAGAATTATAATACTCATGAACCTTCACAAAACATCGTACACCTCTGTTCCCTCTGAAGACACGTGTGTGTGAGAAATAAGTGAGGAAGTATTGGGCGCAAAATTAAACCCACTCGCTTCATTGATGTGCTAATCTTTTAAGATAGCTGATGTCGAATTTTCCCCATAAACTAAAAAACCCAATAACAAGAAACCAGTTTTTTCCCCCCGATTCCTCGATCACGTTGATAAGCAAGTGCATGATTGAAATGCTTGTCTCCTACGCAAATTTAACATATGCTGAAGGTGAGCAGAGATAAATGCCCACATTGCCAGAGATTTGCACTTTTCATTATTCTTTCTTTCGGGAATGAACTGTCAATTTTTTGAACTCGTTCGAAAGAAAGTTTTAAGAGAAATATATTAATTCTACTACTTCAAGTAAGATAACCTCAAAACAATCTTACTTCTTTTTACACTGTAAAAACGAAGTTTTAAAAGATCAAAATACAGGCTTATTAAATGGGACATAAAGAAATCATACCTGTGAATGTTGTAATTACTTTATTTTGATAAATCGAATTTACGGTGAAACTACAGTTAGCCAAGTTGCCATAGAAGATCTGCGTGTGTCCCTCCGGTGACACGGCAAATATCTATGCAATATTCCAGCTTCCACCACATTCGTGATACAATAACCTTTGTTAATGATTCGAGCTTTTCAGTTGCTGTTGGAAATGGAGACACGACACCTTGTCTTTAGGAAAACCCCATAGAAAAAACACAAGCGGTTGGATCTGAGGAATCAGCGTCCAACAAAGCAAAGGCATACCTTTTGACTCAGCAAGGCCAATCCAGCGATGGCGTGGACTATCGTTCTGGTACTGGCGTACGTTTTTATGCCAGTGTGGTGAAACACGATCTTGTTGCAAAATGAAGCTGGAAACCGTTCCTCCACCTGAGGGAACAACTTCTCTGATAGCATATCTTGGTAATTGCACCGTTAATTGATTTTTCCAGAAAGAAAATAGGAGCAAAAACCTAACTGTTGGAAATGGCGCACAAAATGTCCACAGTTGGAGAATCAAGCTCATGTTCCATTACACCATGGGGATTTTTCGTGCCCCAAAGTCTTAAATCATGACGATTAACATTGCCAGAAACGGGAAAAGTGGCTTCATCCGTCAGCACAAGTCTGTTAGCGAAAACATCTGCCTCCAGCTTATCTTGCAAATTCTCACAAAAAGCTTTACGCAATGGTTTGTAGACAAGTTTTAACATCTGTAGCATCTGCAAAGCTGTTTCACGAATTCTCTCAACCATTTCGGTTTGTGCTACAATTCGTCCTCAGATAGTTTACTCACACAAGCAGCTCGTGTCCTGAAACTGCTTCCCCCACTGTTCAATGTTCTGACGATGCCGTGGTTCTTTGCCAAATTTCGTAAGAAAATTTTTTTGAACGACGATAAACGATGATATTTTAACTTATATTTGACAGGACAAAATAAATGAGGAGAAAGCCGAATAAGTGGTAAATGTTCAGAACAAATGCACACACCGAACCCTGAAATTTTTATATCCATGCACATATAAGAGGACATTGTCGAACACATTAATTAATGAAAAAAGTGAAAGGGCTCTGTACTGAACAACCTGACGTATGACATTAGACATAACATTCTACTGATTACAAAAATCTCGCAAATGTTCAAAACTATTAATGGAATATATTATACATTAAATTCATTCTAAAATACAGGGTGGATCATAGATTTAAGCAAATGGCAATTCTGTGTTTCTTAAAAACCGTTTGGGAGAGGAGTTCGCGACCCGAGAAAGTCATGTGTCATTTCTGAGAATTTTAGCCACCATGGAACGCTTCACGTGTGAACAACAGGCTTTTAGAGTAAAATATTTTTACAAAAATAACGATTCTTATGTAGTTTCAGGCCACCTGAATCAAATATACTGCGATTTACACAACACTAATGCTATCACTAGTGCTCCAGTGTTAACTTAATTCAACTGTGAGTCAAGAAATTCAAATGAACTCTTTCCACCATAAAAGTGAAACAAACAGGACGGCCACGTTCTCGCCGAAGGAAAGAAAATGCGCAAGCCATTAAACGTTAAACAGAGTTGCAAGAATCTGAACAATTTGAACTTAAACATTTTTTAAAACGTGTTTAACAAGTTCACTGCCGTGGGGGGAGCACTCGGTTACAGGGTCGTGGGGACCGCTGGCGATGCGACTAATAGTAAAAATATATAATTAGAATAAATATCAATGCTGATAAATTTTTAAATAATATCATTGTTACTATAGTGATTTGAATAATAATAATAAATGGCAAAAATTTAAACAATGAATCGCAAAATGGGTTTACAGCGCTTGGGGGTGGTCACCGGTGACCCTCACCACGAAAACTGCATTAAACACGATTACATAACTCACCTTATCTTCTGTAGATAATATGTAAAAAAAAAATTCATGTTGGCGCCATGAGAAAACCACGCAAAATGCGCGCGGCAGTCAATGTGTTAATGAAATCTCTCCCATGAAATTTTTTTTTTAAAATTTTTCCCATGAAAAAGTGAAAAAAGTTTTTTTTTCGGGGGGGGGGGCGGTGTTACAGTTGACATCCTATGGCTACCGAAATATCCAAATCCTTCTCTAGTAGACGTTTTAGCCTAGAAGGTCTATTAATTTCGTTTTAGCATTTTACGTTGATTCACTTTTCAAACTGTTGCCATCAAATATTACAGCTCTGTATTATATTTAAAGAAATTAAATAATGAAGAATCTGCATAAATATAGCTATGTTTCTCGCATTGTGCTAAAACAAAGGTACCTAGAGCCATCCAATTTTTAATAACGTAATCCTCCTCCGAATATGGGCATCTGGAAGCCCTAATTTGGAATTTGTTTTATTATCTGTTTCATATTTTGTCAGACATTAGAGAATTTTTAATTAACAAACTCAACGATTTCAAAGCGAGCAATGGCAACTCTGTACGGGAAAAAAATATTTTTATCTCCAACGCGCGAGACTGTGTATCGAAAATTCTAAAGATATGCTCATTTTAAAATTATTTTGCGATATTTCTGTTGAATTGAATTTCATGGTTTAAGTGCGAAGAACATGATATTTAATAAATAAAGGTAACACACAAAAGGTTAAAAAAACGTCCCTTTGAAGGCAACATAAAATCTGAAAGAAAAAATAACAAACATAAATAGTTTTTTTTTCTTTTTTTAAGTATATCTAAAAATTCATGCATACACTGAAAATTATAATCCAATTGACATAAAATAATCCTTGAAACAGTCGCAATTTCCCGCGCCTTGTTTCAGCGTGTTTCACAAAACCTACATGCTGGAGCGCAAAACTGACAAATACATGAATGTGAACATCTGAATGATCTAGCGATCATGAAGGTGAAAATCTCGCTATCACATCCTTACTTTCAGATTTCTCAGTTTAACTTACTTTCTGATTTCTTTTAAAATTTGAAATTTTAGAATTTTATTGAAGAGACATCCAGTTCTACTTTCATAATTGTGAACTATTGTGTATTTTATATTTTCCAATTATTTCGTGATTGTTCAGCAAATGTCTTCAACAAAGGATATAGAGAAAAAGAAAGGCAGTAGACCAAGCGAGTTGGGCTGCGGCTGAATATTCTCCTAGATCCCATTGCAATTGTTATTCGGCATCATTTATCTGCCCGATTATTCAGAGGGATCCCATTCTTACTTAGATAGCATCAAATCGGGTAAATAATAATAATGAAACTAAAAAACTAAACCGGTCAGTCGTTCTTCATCTTTTCAAGAAAAAGGAGATTCTGACGATACAGTATAAAACCCAATTTTTCCCGGCACTAACACAATACCCACCTTCGGCAAACCCAAACTATCCTGCCAGTGTTGCCAGGCCGGAAATCTTTCCGATAGTTGCGAAAGAGCGGGGGTGGTCAGGGTGGGATGGAGAGCAAGCGAAAATCAAAGTGGTTCTCGAACAATGGATAACGCTGACCTCGAGTTCGTTGTAGACGGCCGCACTTAAGAACATGTAGGCAGAAGAGGTCATGAAAATGCCAGCAGAAAGTTTAGTGGAACGCGACTTTTCGGTCTATTATTTTTATTTTCTCAGGTATAACTGAATAGGATTGGTGGAAGTCGGTGGAAGTCGGTGGGCGAATCTCCCAATCATGTGGAAAGGAAGCACAGAAATATGTTCGGCATGCTTGAAGTTGAAATTCAAAATGGATAAATTCTATATTAAAAGTGTAAGATAATTCGAAGAGGTATATCGCGATTTAGTGGATTTCAAAATTAATAATTTCATAGCTAGCTGTAAGAAAAGTCTAGAACGGTGATGTTCAACCTTTTTCTGTCGCGGCACTCTTTTAATGATTTCAAAATTTGGCAACACGCAAAAGAAAAAGATTTGTTTAAAAGTTGTTTACTTACCGATAAAAAATAGTTTATGATAAAAATTTTGAATTTAAAATAAAATAATATTTACTACAAAAGCAGCACTACGTTTGTTAAGGGATTCATTACAAGTTAATAATAAGAATACTTTTAATGAGACATTTCAGTTTGATGGTTTTTGATAATTTCATTTATATTTGTCGTAAAAATGACAATGCTACTCTCATGTCTTCTTCTACATTTAAACAGTCTCGATCTTTTATTCGTTTTTATGTAGGTTAATACTGAAAATCCGATTTCACACATATCAGATATAGAAAATGGTAATAATACTTTTAAAACTTTTTTGGCCATCATGGGATAATCGCATCTAACGTTCATCCAAAATGAATTTATTGATTCTTCCGAATATTTTAAAAATAAATCTCGATTATTAGAAAGCGAAATTAGTCCTTCCTCTTCATTCAAAGTTAGAAGTGTTCGTTATCACAAAAGGATTACGAACCCTATCAATTTTTTTTAATTTAAATTTGGAAAATAACGAATAATTCTCTCCTCTAATGTTGCCAAATGGTCAATAACAATTTTATAAATAGTTTTATTAAAATCTTTTGGGACTGACTCAAACTTTTCCAAATTGCCTTCCTGAACTTTATTTTTTCATAAAGTTTATATTTTCTTTCGACCTTTGCATACTTGAATTTATGTTTGTAAAAATAACAAAAATGTCTGATAAGTAAGCTAATGTCCCATCTGCACCAATCGGAACTTCTCAATTTAAATTATGTACTGAACATGCGCGACAATGTTCCTAATTGCACACTTCTCCAGAGCACCAAAATCGGCTTGGATACCACAATTGGCGACGTTATTAGCGTCTTCAAAACCGAATTTCGCCAATTCTCATGTGTACCGTATACTAGGCTTAAACTCACTATAATTTTTACTGCATACATTTCTAAAATTTGGCGGCACACTTTAAGAATTTGGCGGCACACAAAAGTGCCGCGGCACAGTGGTTGAAAATCGCTGGTCTAGGACATTTATATTGAGATTCGATAAAATTTATTAATACAAAAAATCCCCCCAAATCATGCCAATATTTTAAAGTTAACAATGCTAAATTATAACCAGTCCACAGGATTATAACAAAAGAAGTGCAGTTATTAATAAAAAATTATTACAAAAGATCAATTATTTACCAAACTATTATCTACAAAAAAATCTGATGTGGACACCACACGACGTTCCTTGCACGGCCAATTAAACTATATATAATTTTTATTACACTTCATCAAACTCATTTCCTTGAATTATTCTAACTTAATTAACTCAAGGCAAGTTGAAAATGACATTAAAAATTGCAAATTTTGAAATTAAATATCCTTTGCAATTTGTCAAACTTCTACAATTTTAATTTTTCATAACGAGTATAAATCTTTCCCAAACATAAGTATAGGGAGGCCACATTAAAATATTTTGTTATTTGTCCAAAATAAGTTTTTTTTTATTTATTTCAAATTGCAGAAAAATGAATATTTTCGTCATTTAAAAAACTTTTCTAATTGGAAGTACATGATTACGACCAACGACTGCGAAAATAAAGGCCAGGTAAGAGATTTCTGGGTGTGTAAATATATGTTTGTATTGCCATCTGCGACAGAAAAACGGAGATACACAACTAGATGTTACAATATACAAAATGACAATGCTCTACGGCTAATCGTTTTCGAATTACACGAGATACATACATACGTACGTACAGATGTCTTGAAAAAAGTTTCTTTTGATACTATTTTAAATCCAATTTGCTATCCGTCTCGAGTCGTTTATTCCATCCGTACGCACAGATGTCACGCAAAAGAATCGTCCGTATACTAAATTTTAAAGTTCTGAAGCTACTCATTTTTGAGTTATGCGAGATACGTATTTACGTACGTACAGACGTCATGAAAAAAATCACTTCTGAATCCATTTCACAATCAGTTTTGGTAAAAAAGAGTCCTTTATTCTGTCCGTACGTACAAACATAAAGCAAAAATATAGTTCAAATAGATTCAAGAAGGATCAAAATGGGTATTTCCGTTGAAATATGATACCCGAAATTTTTCGGAATTACAAATAAATCCTTTACTTCGTACAAGGAAGTAGAGTTTATATCTATACGTTCACAAGATTTCAAATTTTTTATCGTCATAGCTTTCATTGTTTTTTTCCTATAATTTTTTTAAACTGTGTATTACTATGGTAACAATTCTGTACTTTTAAATCTGTAATTTGTATTTCTGTTTGCCAGTATTAGCGAACTTTTTGTATGTATGAAAGTTTTCGAAATGTGTCTTTTGCTAACACTTCCAAGAAAGCACTATTGCTTTCACTATGTGAATTTCATATCACGGCAAAATGAAAATTATTATCGCTTTAGTTGCAAAAAATATTGATTGCGAGTCTCGTGCATAAACGATCCAGTGAAAAGCATGTATAGTCATATCATGAATAATTACGTTCTTCATTAACTTACGTTCATTTCATACGTTCACGTTCATTTTCTTACGTTCACGTTCATTCGTGTCATTCATTTCATTCATTCATTCATTCGTTCAAAAGTCTGCTCATGGCCCAAGCTTATGATGAAATAATATCATAACACGCTATTTTTTTATTTTTTAAATCTTTAAATGCTTTCTTAAAAATTTTTATATCATTTTACGTTTAAAAAAACTAATGCAATAACTTTTAAAACCGAAACTCTTTAGTTTTTATTTTACTCTTTAATCTATTCTTTGGTTCACTCTTAGTTTATTCTTTAGTCTTTACTGTTGAGTTTAGAACTTTACTCAACGTTAAACTCAAAATCCAGTTTTAAGAAGTTATATTATTAAATATTTTTTCATTTAAGAAGAAAAGGGAAGCATTAATATATTTCTGCTTTTTAATTTATTTGAATTTAATTAACTAATTAATTAATTTTTTTTAATGTTAAAGTCTTCTCTGACCTGTTAGGTTCTAATTTGAAGTTTTCAAGTTTCAAGTTTATTTGTTCTCGCAATGAATGATCGACATTATTTTACCGCTTTTATACTTAAAATTTTCTAAAATTAAAAATAAAATGAAGTCAAATCTTGCAAAGCAAACAAATCTTTTATTTTTATTGGTTTTGATTATGCTTCGAATTGTTAGATTTTGTTATTAAATTACACTTTAATAAGCATATCAGTTTTTAAATCGCGAAGGAAAAATATTGTTTTCATAGAACATACAGGATGTCCCATCAGACCTCTCAAACTCTGCACAGCCAGATTCCTCGCTTAAAATACGTAAAAAATTGCCTAAGACCCAAAGTACCTGTAACACCCAAAGTTTTCGAGGTAAAGGCGAAAGAAAAGTAAGACGTCATATCCTGTGGAAAAAAAACTTTATTGGAAACATGAATATCGGTATCTGCATACATTTCCGTAGGAAGATGTTCAAAATGCCCACCGTGAATATAGAGGCATGCATGTGCGTGCCGTGTAATGGTTGACTGCACATGTTGCAAAAGCCAAATTACATGCAACATGAAGACGTAAAACTAAGTCACTTTCAGTAATAATTAGGTCTCAATAGACCAATTGCTTCAGATGTTCTTATAGGAAGAAATCGAAAGGTACCAGATCCGGCGATCGTAGCGGCCATAAAATCAGATCCCCATGTCCACAGCCAGTTACGTAAAGGGGTGCTCATCTAGAAAATCGGTTAATACATCACGGAGAATAGTGTTACGGATTCCTCGATATGCGCGATGAACATTGTGAACATCTTCCTATGTAAACATATGCAAATATAGATGTTTATGTTTCGAAAAACGTTTTGTCCCCCTTGCACCGGATATGACATCATACTTTCCTTTCGCATTTATCTCGGAAATTACCAGATGTACAGACAAAGTTCTTTGAGAATTTTTTATGTATTCCAAGCAAGGAATTCACTACAACTGCAGAATTTGGGCAGTCTTGATGGGTCACCCTGTATAAAATATTACCACTGCTAAATAAATTACGTAGATTGTAGAGACATTAGGATATTTTGGAATCAGGAGACATGAAAAAAGAGCAACGCCTTCGCCGGAAATCGAACCAAGGACCTCTCGGTTACGCGTCGAGCATGCAGACCACTACACCACGAAGGCATGCGAAGAAGGCGGGAGAAATAACTTATAAGATACGACCATAACTCGTAAACTAACAGACAAAAAGAACTAAAAGTAACTCTAGGCAAGAAAGACCCAAGCCTAGGCAAGTGCCCGGAATGTAAGACTTTAACTTATTTTTCACATGTCATCCTTTACAGAGTATTTTCAGAGCGTTGTTTTTCAGCAAAACATAAGATCTTTAATTTAACTTTTAAATTTGATCAATGCATCATTAACTAACAACCTGAACAATTTAAAAACGTAAAAATATTGTAATACTATACATCTTTATTTTACTTTTTTAATAATTTATCTAACTGATGTAAATTAAAACACATTTAATATATAACCTATGACATGAATTGATTTTTGCAAAATTACAGACTGGAAATATAATATGGGAAAAATATTTCAAAAAAAAAATTTTACAAGAATTAATTTCAACGAACTGATGAAACTTACCATAATGAAAGCGTCAAAGGTTTGAAGAAAACACAATTTCGTCATAGAGTGTTTTAACTCGGTGAATGTTTTATAATTGCTAAATGCATCGATATACAAAATAGTACGGCATTTCCGAATAAGAAAATAAGAAGAAATAATATATATCATTATCGGATTTTTAATCGCTTTTTAAATCTATTAATCCTTGATTAAAACAAAGCCACGCATATAAATATAAACACAAATACAATATAAACAGACATATAAATTAATTTGTTTATAAATTTTATACGCAAAACTTTTTCTTCCTTATAAAGTGTCACACAAAAGAAATAATTGCAATTCTCAGACACAAAAGGAAAAGCATTGCCACCAGAAGAAAGCCATGACTTGCGAACGCGAACGTCCTTGCAAATGGCCTTCCACAAAACGGCAATGCGAGTTGAAAAACCAGCTCTTCCGTTCAATTCTTTTAATTTTACGGAGATGGGAAGTTTTTATTTCCACATTTCACACTCTACTAAACGTGAGAAGACTCAGCCTAGTTAAAGAAAACTTTGTGGAGGCGACGAGGAAGCAAATACTTGCGTCTGCTTGCCCCCCTCCTTTTTTTTTTTTAATCCGCCTCCTTTTTGCTGATCTTAAATTTAATTGTTCCTCATTTGAATGCTCTGTTGCCATAGGAATGTTAAAAACTCGAATTTTTCCTGATTTGCTAAGCGTTTTCGATTAAAACTAAGAAAGGTTTGATAAGAAGGAAAACATTATAAAACTAGATGCAAAAACCAGCTTTTTGTAGCAAATTTAATACTTAAGTAAATTAATCTCATTTTAATGAAATTAAAACCCAAACAATTTTTTCCTATTAGCTGTAAGATTTTAAATAAAATAATTGCATTTTTTTATGAATCATCTTTCCTCATCCCATATTCTTCTGCTTTGGAATCTTGTATTTACAAACTTATCGTCTCTTTCTGTAAGACTTTTACAATCGCAAATTTCGCGTACTGATAAAAGAGAACGTATTTAAAAAGGAAATTGAATTTGAATTAGGAATGAAATATTTGTTGCAAGCAGGTAAGAAAGCAATCTAATGAAAGAAATGACGAGCTACATCTTGCATAACTAAATTATTTCTTTATTAATTTATCTGATTGTGGCAAAGCATTCCAGAGTTATCTTCCGAAAGGGAAGGATGCCTTCGTGGAGGATTTTTAAGGGAGGCTGGGTCGTATATATATTACAGATGGCGAAAACTACGAAAATGCCTATGCAGCCAGTCCGTTCGCCAAGGTTCGAACCTCGGACGGAATTATCAGTGTTTGGCAACTTTACCACTCGGCCTTATTTCTTTATTGAATAAGTGCAGACGTTTCTACGTGGCAATAAGTTACAATATAATATCACAGATAATTTTGTTTTCTACCATTTCGCTTTGATATTTTGAACAGCCCATTTTGAATATATAATTTCTTGTTCCATATCTTTAATTTCTGTTGGATTAATTTTTAAATTAGTAGATATACCGTAATTGCATAGTTTGAAATTTCCCTGCAAAGCGGAGTTAGGTTACCAGAAAGTGGTAGAGAAAGGTAGGGTTGCCAGATTTTAAGCGAAATCGTTCATTTGGCGGCAGAATTGGCTATACGCCATAGACGAAGCGAGAACATTCCAGAACGCTTTTTAGCGATATTCCCGAGAATATTCTCGAAGGTAGGTTAAAGCTGTATATACTCTGCCTGCACGCGGAGTAGAGGTACCTTGAATTTAGTAGTCACTTTAAAAAAACGCCCTTTTGAGTGTAATATAAAATCTGAAAGCTTTTTTTTTTTTTTTTAATTTATATCGTTTAGAAATCTTACTAAAAAGCAAAATGAAGAATAAAAGTAATATAAAATGCGTTTATTCAATCCTGAGGACTTTTCCGTAAAGTTTGTTTATCAATAACAGACTGAAATTAATAATAAGTGGGCTTTTAATTTGTTCAGTTTAATTTTAAATTGCTTAAAACTTTTAATTTGTCCAGTTTGTTTATCAGTATCACACTGAAATTAATAATAAGCGCGTTTACTGCTTTAAATGTGTCTAGTTTGTTAATCAATAATACGCAGATTCAATTATAATTATTTTTAATTCGTCCAAATTGTTAATTAATAACAGACTGAAATAAGTGCGTTTGTTGTTTTTAATTTGTTCAGTAGTTTGTTAATCAATAACAGACTGATGAAATTTTAAATTACATACGACTTTTAATACACCTAGCTTGTTTATAAATAGCAGACTAAATTACCAACAAGAGTGTTTATTGCTTTTAATTAGTTCAGTTTGTTAATCAACATCGGAGCTATTAAATTTTAAAGATAAATTAAAGGTAACATGCTTTATCTGTCAAAACTGTGAAATTTTATAACTGTAAACGTGGAACGCGTTCTGCTTTTCTGGCAGTGGCCATGCATAACAAAGCAGGTGAATGATGAATTGCTTCTTCTATATTCTTTCTACTCTTCCCTCATCAATTTTCGAGGAAGGATCGTGTGAGCGTATTTTACTTTAACAGGACGTGATCATGCTAGCTAAAAATAACAGAGCTTATTCGTGGTGAGACATATAAAAATGATAAACTATCAAACAAATATTTCGCTTCTTCTTCAATTAAAATAGTTCCTACTGTAATTAGATCTTTGCTTTTAATACAGACAGCCAAAAATTCAAAACTGCAGCTTTTTATTTCTTCAATATATTTTCACGCCCAAAGGCTATACTAAAAGTTATTTCACGAAATGCACACACCGAAAACAAAAACGAATTAGCATCGCATATTATGCATTTGGGTAATTGGTTTGGGGAAGACATATTAATCTTAAAATGCATTTCACCTTAACAAGCTAGATCAGTATCAGACGTAGTACAAGTGATATATGAAGATGTCATATACCCTTACGACCTCTCGCTATGCAAGCAAACAGCTGAGTGACTCTTACTCAACCTACAGCAACTGCAACGAATTCCAAATCTTTCAACCGAAAGTCATACTAAACTAGGACCTAAATATCCCTGCAGTAATTTCCGACACAGATTCATGACGGGGAAGAATCTGACTGTGTTTATTTCATAATAAATCGATGTCTTGGAAGCTTTTGTTTGGAGACGTTTTCGTTCTTAATCTTGCCGCGACATCTATTTAAAAAAGTGCCGCTCGTAGTTATGCATTGTGTTGTTCTGAGTACGTCGCGACGCCACGTGTTATGCATACCTCGCGGCTATGAGGATCCTTGCAAGGATTGACCTTCAGTTATTCTTCACACTTTAATTGGCAAAAAATCATCAATGATTTCTTATTGATAAGTCATGATTGATTTTGTCAATGCCTCTTACATAAGCAGTTTGTTCTGAACTCCTTCAAAAACGGGTACAGTTACTAAACAGCCCAATGATTACCGCTATGCTGATAATTAACTTACTGACATATTAATTTTCAAGGTAGAGAGCAGCCGTGTTAAAATAAGCCACAATTATGCTTGTTCCTCATATTTTAGTTTGTTGTATTTAAATATATGTCTATATACACCCATTCTGTTACTCGTCTCGGGGAGCTAAGCTTTTTTATTCTTACATGTTGGAAAAATGTGCATTTTTTCTTTAAAAGTGGTTGAATTATATTGTTTTTATGTTCCGGTTAATATTTGCATGTCTTTAGTTATTCTGCATGCAACAGTTGTAGAATTATCAACAATTTAAAAGTTGTTTAAGTTCCTAAGCCTAACGACTTCATTGCTTTACATTTAAAACTTGGTAGCACAGTGAATTAAGTCAGTTTCTGCATCAACTTCAATGTCTTGTGGGGCCAAAAGTTTTGTGTACCAAAAAATGTGTCTTTCTGCCTAGTTTTAATTAATTTTTTTAACGATTATTTACTGTATTTGGTATTTTAATTTTACAATTTTTAATCAAGACTTCTTTTTTTGAGTTCTTACGTATTTTTACCTTGCCGCGAAGTGAGAACTGAATTAATTGAATGAGAAATATATCTCTAATGAAATTCAGAGAAATAAGTTTAAATGAAATGCAGCAAAATATGTGGATAATTTAATAGGCCATACAAGGAAGTCATGTGGTGTCAACATCAGATTTTTTCTTATTGAAATAGGCAATTATAAGTTCTTGGTGAAAAAGGCAACTTGTATTCATTAAAACTATCTAATTGCAATGCGAACTACAAAAGTAAGGAAAACAGAGAAAAGAAATAAAAGGTGAATCACCAAATCAGTCACATTAGGTAAGATTAAAATTCAGAAAGCGTACTCATCGTCAAGAGTCTATGAGTCCAAAAGAAACCAGAAATTTAGGAGGAGGAAGAAGCAGACGACCGAAATAGCTGCTCTGTGACACCTTCGTAGAAAGGGTGAAAGAGAGGAAAAAACTACTGTACTTGCCTTCCAACTTTGATAGGTAATTACCGAAAGATTCAACAATTTCATTATACACAGAACTAGGAAATAATAAGTAAATAAATAAAAGTTGCTTCAGTTATTATACGTTCTTTAAAGCAGCAGCATGCAGTTTGCCTGAAGGAATGAAAATGAGATTTAAGTAATAAGCTTAGGTTTAATAGTGAGAGGGAAAAGGTCTAATTCCTAAATAAAGCGGCTTTTCTGGAATCATAAATTTTGCTTTTTGTCATAAAATCTTTCCACAAAAACAAATTTGCTGATGGCATAAACGCCATTAAAAGTATACTTGATACACTTTAATAATTATTGTTTTCATCAGAATAAAAAAATACGAAGTTGTAAACTGCTGTTCTGAAAAAAAAAAAAAAAAATAAATAAATAAATAAATACAGAGATTAGACAAAAATACGGAAACACCTCATGAAAACTTATACTTGAACTGAAATGTTTATTTTAACAAAAGCTGTTGATAGCGCTGATGTGTTTGGTCACTAACGCCACCTGTACAACATCCTCAATACGTTACAAGCTTCATTCGTTATCGAGACAGCGTTCTGCGTATTTGTGTGTCACGTTGGAGCTAAATGAATCTGAACGTGGGCAAATTATTGGGGCTCGTGTGATGGGTGTTTCCGTAACCAAACTAGCTGAAGTGTTTCGTGTTCAAGGACACAGTATCTAAGATTGTTAACTGATGCAGCAAAACGAGAGAACGCGCATCCGCTAATTCACAGCCCGGACGAAGAAGTGTGCTGAGTGATCATGACAGACGATCATTAAAGACGATTGTGGTGAAAAATAAGAGGACTGTAGCCGCAAAAAAAGATCGTTGGACCGAATGTTGCCCTCGCAAATCCTGTCAGCACCAAAACGATAGGAAGGGAGCTCCAGAAACAGGGTATTTTTGGGCGAGCTGCGATTAAAAAGCCACTCATCAGTGATTAAAATGCATGTAAGAGGACAAATGGCACCAAAGTTATAAAACCTGGGCTGTGGCGCAATGGAACACAGTCATTTGGTAAGATAAGTCTTGTTTCACACCATTTCCGACATCTGGGCGAGTTTACGTTTCTGGCGAATGCCATCCCAAGTATATAATAGCTGTTTTTTGCTGCCGAGAGCGGAACGTGACGGGGGTTCGGTCATGGATTGAGCAGCCATACTGTGGTATTCTATGGGACTCATCATTACTGTGTAAGGCCACATTACTGGTAAGGATTATGTGACTATTCCGGCTGATCAAATCCATAGTACAAATTTTTCTTCCAAATGGTGATGCCGTATTCCAAGACGATAGAGCTCCTGCTCACTCAGCTCATATCGTCCAGGACTGTTTTTCCGAGCATGGGGGTGGACTTTCACATCTACCATGCCCACCACTGTCACCAGATGTCAGTATTATTGAGTCTTAGTGGGTTATTTTGGAGAGAAATCTGCGTGAGTGCTATCCACTGTCATCATCGTTAACTGAACTTGCCAATATTTTGCAGGAAGAATAGTACAAGATTCCTTAGCAAACCAAATAAGATCTTTATTTATCCATCTCTATTTATCCAGTGGCTATTCTGAGAAGACTGCAAGCTACTTTGAATGCCAGCCGTTTACCTACACCGTATTAGTCAGAGCAATATGTTATTTTTATTAACTGTTTCCATATTTTTGTCCAAGCTCTGTACATTTAAAAGCGTACCATGCATTCGGTTTTTCATGAATCACGTCCAAATCACGCCTCTGAAAAATCTTTGTTCCGAGAAATATTCGTTTCAAAACTCGTCATATATTTAGTTTTCATAAAAATCGAATTACAACTCTAAGCACGTAACAGAAGATGTACCTCTTTTGGCACATAAATAACTTCTAAAACGAATATACATCAGCCGCCCAAACGGTATAGTGGCTAGAGGAGCCTGACTGCGATACCGAAGGGCCCAGGTTCGAATCCTGGAGAAGGTATGGATGTAAAATTGTCTGTTCCTTCATAGGAGGTAACGGTGGCCATCTGTTGAGTGCCTCCACAAAAATGGCCACTATTTCTGGCCTTAGTAGTGGCCAATGCCGTTATGGGCAAATGCGCGCCACTGGGGGAAAAAAAAAAAAGAGTATACTTCAAGGTTCTCCAAAGTGGTCAATCTATACCCTAAGGATCGATATGAGATTCATAGTACTCTATTTGAAAGATTGAATGGGGAGGGCGATGAAAAGTTTTATGCTAAGCTTCTGAAAACACTTAAGAAAAGAAAGTTACAAAACATTCGCATACTGCAGTGAATGAATATGGAAAATGAAGATAATTTACTGTTAACAAATTTTATTGCTGACATATTGAATGAATGGATAATTTTAGAAGAATTTTATAACTATAAAGAGTTGTTTTGTCTTCTAATAAACAAATATTTTTACCTTTGAAACTAAAAATAACAATTTCTTTTATCATTTCTAAGATGCTTGTTAGAAAAAGCAAAATACAGAACACCCGTTACTAGAATGATGTTCTTTTAAAAATTATCTTGTCACAATTTTTACTACCCCTGACAAGAAGAGATAAGATGAATAGAATAATTTTTTCACACACTAATATGTTTCACTTGCACCACTACATTCCAAATTGAATACCACACCACAAAAGAAATAGAAACCGAAAGCATTTTACTTTTCTTCCTCAAACAATTTTCCTACATACGAAATTCTTCCCCAGTGGCTATTTTTCTTCGTAAGGAAATAATAATGGTAATAAAAAGGTGGCCCTACTTCCTCAAATGATCTGTATTCGCCTAACATAATACACTACAAAGTACTTTTCTTATTTTTCCAAGATCAAATTGCATTGAGGTTTTGTCCGGCTGAAAGAGTTCGAAGCTATTTCAAGACTTCATCGAAAGATAAAAAGTATCTTTAATTGGTGGCCAGTTTCGCGTGTTTTGTTGTTTTTAATATTATTTCGCTTCTAGCGCGTGATTTAGACTCATGAAGTTGCCAAGCGGTGCTTAATCCTCTATTTCTCTCTATATATATATACTTTTTATTTTCTTGCAAAATATTTATGCTAATTGTGGGCACTTAGTTGTTGTTTGAGGGCATCGTTTGCGAGTTACTCGCAATAGTAAATAGGTAGCTCAACTCACTTTCCTTCGTAAATGAAATAAAAAGAACTAGTTATATTGATGTAGTATCTATGCTAATTAGTGTTTTGTTCCGCTAACAAATATTTAAGATCTAGATTTCACTTTCCTTATATTCTTAGAAATGAAAGTGTGTTACGTTGCAAAATATATACAATCTTTTTTTCCAAAGGAAACGCACATCGAATAAAAATGACTTAATTAATGCAGTTAAAAATGCCAGAATGTAGCCGATATAAATACGAATAATAATTATTCTTATATTGCTATGTCATAAAATTTAGTGCCATTGTTCTTAAGAAATTGTCACTAAAAATGTTACTTTTTAGAGAAGGTTTTATTATGACATGGTGTTTTCATTTCGCTGAAATCATGTACGAAGCCATAAAGAAGCTGTTGCCAAAAAAGCGATATAAATTCTTTCATTTATCATCTATATCATAAAAATATATAGCTCATGAAGAATAAAATGGTAAATAATTTAAAAGCAGCCCGTACTTCTTAATTATATTTTGTAATGTGTATTATTAACGCTCATACAGTCACTCTAACTAATTAAAAAGCGTTTTAACGCCGTACTTTATGATGTTGCATTATAAAGAATTTTCGCTTTCCATACTGCGTGCTTTTACTGTGTAATTGATAGCTCGTCCGATTAGAAGTCTGAAGTTCCCATGTTCGAATTTCGAAGGCTTTCTCTCGATTCTTACTCTAATAATTATAAATGTTTATAAAATAGGATACTTCAGTCTCCTACTTCCTCAAGAGTTCTTTACGAGGGACAGAATATAAGTAATTTCTCTTTCTACAGTGTGTGCACTAGGGGTGTACCGGTAGCACGTCCCGATAGCAGTCAAGAGATTCAGAGTTCGAATCCTGGGGACGGTATATATCGACATATCGTGTGTCCCATTTCAAAAAGGCCACCACAAAAAAAAATAAATAAATAAATAAATTAAAAAACAGGATGGACTTTTGTAGCAATATCTAAATCACGAAGGCTTACCTCAGTGGAAGCTTAACCTCTATCGTGATCTACCGTAGTTAATATAAGAATTTTTTTGTTTTTAAATTACTATTAAAAATATAGTAAATGCATAATTATGGAATAATTTCAAATCATAATTGATCAATATTCAGAAAAAAAAAGTAAAAATAATAGAGAACTGTATGATACAGATAAAATTATATTTGAATCCTACCTTACTTATTTACATTTTCGGTAAAAACTCGAGTATAAAATCAGACTTACCTAAAAAAGAAAAAGAAAAATGAAAAAATTAATACACGAGAGAATTAACACACTACATATAAACAAATGAAAAGTGCGTAACTTAGGGTAATTACATCTGTAACTGTACAAATGAAAATTGTATAGAGATAGAAAAGTCATTTATTAATATAATAATGCTATTTTGACCAAAATATCATTTACAGTACACCAATGACATTATCATATAGCGTACATATAATACATAGTTTATAAAAAGTATCATTATACAGTATTTTATCTTATACAGTGTATCCTTGTCAAACGCTTACATTATTAATTACACATTGTCGTCCATAAATAATCAATTATGCATAAATTGTACATAATCATACATAATTATATGTTGTCGCGGTTAATTATTAATACATAACGCGTACGGCAACATCGTACTATGCAAAGTTAACTTTCTATTAAAAAATTGCTAGTTATAACTCAGATTAAGAAAGTACGTATAATTTGAACAATACTAAATATTGCTGTAATTAAAAGGAAAAAACAACACAAATGTTAACCGAAAGGGCTTTTATTAGTATACGTGGTAGAATTAATTTTTTTAAAAAAGCTGGTGATTTTTGCTTAGATCAATGACTTTTAAAGTTTCGCGGTACAAGCGAAGAGTTTTTCGATGCCTCCCATGAAGCATCCTCTTCTTTCTTCATTTGAGTCCATCACCATTACAGAATCAAAAAACTCTAGTGCCCTTTTACTAATTCATTTAACTTCTTTAAGTTAAACGCGTTTTTTCTTATTTTTCAAATTCACTGCTTTCACCATCGGCCGGTGTTATAAGATTATTGAATCCCTCATTTGTCATTTCTCTACCGATTTTTTGATTTCTCCTTCTTCCATATCTGAAAATCCTTCGCCGCCAGTTGCTTCTGTAGCTTGCATAATTTCTTAATTTCATATTCAATCTACGGAAATTCTTTAGAATTGACGATACTTCTGTCCAGAGCATCAGCAAGCATCTAGTGTTGATGAACGAAGGTTGAGTCGCGTGCGGATGAAATTCTAACATTAAATAAATTAAACGGCAAAAATGAAGATAATGACTCTATGCATTGAAATAATTTTTTATCTCCTCCACTGATGGTATTTTTTCAGTCTTTATACTATTGTTTGCTTGGAATGATCTTTATGCTATATCATTTGCTTGGAATTTATAACATAATTCGAGGAACTTCAGCTGTTTTTCAAAAATTATTCGATATTTTGGCTATTGTGCAGCTGCTAACAAAGACAAATTTTCAAATAGAAAGATTTATTTCTTCATTATTAGCTGTTCCATTAGTTTAACTGAACATGAGATGGGATATCAACATCACAAAGAAATTTATATAAATCGAATATAAATTTTTACAAAACAGGTGAAAACTATATGAAAGGTTTCAAATTTTAACGGTCGCTCAAAAGGATTTGTTAAGGTTTTTATGCTCTCGCTGAGCTCGCAGTCTACCAGTCTACTGTTACGCTCACTTCAGCTAATCCTCCCCCTTTTTATTGTCTTTTTACTTTTTAGTATTAAGCAACATTTTCTTTTCATTTACTCCATATATAGCAAAATCACAAAAAAAAAAAAATTTGAAAGCAGCATATTTTAGAATTCCCGATGCAGTGTTGAGTGTTGCCATACATTCCTTTAAATTTTGTTCAGTCTCTTCTCAGTTCATCATATGAATGTTCAGGGTTCTTAGTAAGATGTCTTATAAAACTTTTTTCGCCTCTTTGTTATTAATGTTTCGTATGATAACTTTATTTATTAAATATCACGTTCTTTGCACTTACGCCATATAAAATTCAATTCAGCAGCAAAATAACAAAATATTTAAAAATAGCATATCTTTAAAAATTTCGTTAGATAGTCTAGATAAAATAAAATAAGAGATAAAAATGTTTCATTCCATACAGTGTTGCCACTGCTCGCTTTCAAATCGCTGAATTTGTTAATGAAAAATTCATTACAATTTCACAAAATATGAAATAAATAATAAAAATATATATAACACCATTCTATGAAAATATTGAACATCTTTAATTAGATGTGTTATGAATTAGACGCATTTTATTATTCAAATCAATCCGATTTAAAACTAAAAAACGATTATTCTTAACGAAACGAATATTCTACTTTTAATGCTTTCAAATAGCTTAGTTTGTTAATAAACAGCACAAGGATTCAATTTGTAAGATAAATATTTTACATTCAGAAGAATGGCAACAGACTCCAGTGAAAAGTGGAACAACACATTTATACTGATTCGATACAATATCCCTTTTGTAAATTGTTGCTACTTTAATTAGAAGGAGTAATTTTTCTGTATTCAGGGACATGATTTCGTTTATTGTTTTTTCGCATTCTGTAGAAAGGAAAGTGTAATGTACAATTTATAATAACCTTTTTAATTTTTCTGTATATAACCTTTATATAACCTTATTTATAACCTTTTTTCTGCATATAACCTTTATATAACCTTATTTATAACATTTTTCTGTATATAACCTTAATCATAATAACCTTATATAATTATAATAACCTTTTAAATTTTTCTGTATATAACCTTTATATAACCTTATTTATAACCTTTTTCTGTATATAACCTTAATTATAATAACCTTATATAATTATAATAACCTTTTTAATTTTTCTGTATATAACCATTATATAACCTTATTTATAACCTTTTTCTGTATATAACCTTTATAATAACCTTTTAATTTTTCTGTATTCAGGGACATGATTTCGTTTATTGTTTTTTCGCATTCTGTAGAAAGGAAAATGTAATGTACAATTTATAATAAGCTTTTTAAGTTGCCCAGTTCGTGCAACTTAAAAAGGTTATTATAAACTGTACTTAGTTTAATGCCCTCAAAAATAATTTTATATTTTAAGTGAATATAATAGATATTTTGTACTTAGTTATAAATTGTACTTAGTTCAATGCACTTAAAATAAAAAATAATTTTTAAGTATTAAATATTCTTGCTTATAAGCGACTAAAAATAAAATCAAGAGCTTACAAATGAGCTGTATTAGGACATACACATACTTCACCGAACAATAGAAATGACGTACTAAAAGAATGATTACATTCAAATAGCATAAATTTCTCCTTAACAGTTTTAATTTAAAATAAGCCCTTGTTAGCAATCTCTCGATTTTACTTTTAGTCACACGTGAACAAAAACGTTATAAAGCTAAAATGTATTTGTTTACTTTTTAGTACATTTAACTAAAACGATGTAACTTAAAATACTTTTTTTATGCATTTTATTTCTTTTTTTATAATTGTCCCACATTCAGAAATTACTTAAGATTGGTTTAAAACTGCAGTGCTTTATGATCAATCAGCATGGCAAGCACAAATCCTATTTATTTTCACTTATGTCTGAAATTCTATCAACGTGCATAATTTTCCAGCTTTAAAGTAAAGAAAATCCGTCCATAATAGAGAGCAAAATGCTACTTCTTGATTGTTTTACAGAAAATAAAAGTAAAAAATAAAAAGAGGCAGATTTCCATAACCTTTCACCTCAATTTGTTTTAAAATTTTAAATAACAACGTGAAATGGTGATAACAACGAGATAAATGAAACAAAAATAACGTGACTGAAAGGGAAAATAAATGAACTCAGTTTAGCAATAATTATAGAGAATGGAAATTGATCCTAAATGAGTTAATATTTACTAAAATGGGTTAATTTATTCCCCATTTCGGTCCATTACACTTCACTGTGATGTATCGGCCAGAATCATTTCACATTATTGTTAGAAATTTTAAATTGATGTAAAGTAAAGAAGCTAGCTGAGAGAGGAGAGCAGATTTTGATGCTTCTTAGACCAAAGAGCGTGAGCCCAGAAGGGCTATTAATTTTGTTTGGGCATTTGCGTTGAAAACCTTTAAATGTCCGTTTCACTTTTCAAATTGTTGCCGCCAATTATTATCGCCCTGTGTTATATTTAAAGAAATTAAATAATGATGAATCTGCATAAATGTATGTATGTTTCTCGTATTGTGATAAAACAACAGTATCTAGAGCCATCCAATTTTGAATAACGTAATACTCCAACGAATATTGTTATCTTGAAGCACGAACTTGGAATTTATTTTATTATCGATTTAATATTTTGTAACACTTTAGCGAATTTTTGATTAACAAACTCAACGATTTCAAAGCGGGCAATGGCAACACTGAAAAAGACATTTTTATCTCCAGCGCGTGAGACTTGTATCGAAAATTCTAAAGATATGTTCATTTTAGAATTATTTTGCGATATTGCTGTTGAATTGAATTTTATGGTTTACGCGCGAAGAATATGATATTTAATAAATAAAGGTAATACAGAAAATGTTAAGAAAAAAACGTCCCTTTGGGGGTAACCCTGATGGTATAACGTAACATAACGATGGCAGAGAAATGGAAAAGCAAGCATAAAGTAAATATCTCTTGTGTAAGCATAACCTTACATTTATGCAAGATCTAAGATCGCTTATGTAAGACAGCTCAGATTCATATTTTCTTGTAAAAGGCGTTGGCATGAAAAGAATTTTAATGCGACTGCTATACACACGTGTAAAGCATCATAACGATTGCCAAAGGACAGAAAGGAATGGCCGAGTGAATGAAAAAGGGTAAGAGGTAATGGCACCAACTGAATTTTACATGGCACCATTCATCTTTCTACTATCTGTAAGAAGCAAGAACACCGCATCGAACAATCTCGATGGCACACTTGCTGCAGTTTTTTGGGGGAAAAAAAGAAAGATAAAACCATCTGTGGAATACATCTGCCCGAGCTTCCAGTTATCAGCTGCTACATTTGTTAGCCATAGCACGTAAATTATTTGAGGAAAGCCTGCAGCTGAACGATGTTTACTGCGACCTGTATATAATTTACGACTAATGCCTTTGTGTGGGGAATTCGCCCAACGAAACGCTTACAGGGAAACTTTTAGCACTTTAGCAAAAGCACTTTCTGCTTGACGTTTGTTGGGAGGAAATTTCAGAACATCAGTTTTCCATCTATAGTACGTATTCAAATGACGACTACATTCATAACAATCTAGAGTATTAGGCTTTTCGAATGTTTATTTTAGAGAAAGGGAAACGCTATGTTAATTACCGTTTGTATGCAACATTAATTTCTAACTTTAATTTGAAATCGCTCCTTAAGTTGTGAGGACTACTGTTCTTTCCAATTGAATTTGCAAACATAACTGGAGTCCTGAGTCAGAACAGGTGACAGGTGACAGCAGGACAGGGCACCCGGACGGCTCTCCACGACTACTCAGGTATTAACCCTGGCCCTGCAACCATTTAGAGATTGACCCCGAGGGGCCAGCGTATATTTAAATCCCATTCATAAAGACATACAAGGCCGTACAGAGGCATGAAAACCACCTGAGTCAGAACAGTGAGCTTACTCATATCTATGTTCGTGCGTGTGTAGAAAATAAAACAAAGATAAGGAGGGTTAAATTTACCCTTTATTCTCACAGCATACAAGTACTACCGCCCTTCGGGATACAAAGACCAATACTTTTGGTCTAGAACGTAGAAAATAAGAAAATAAGAAAATAAACTAATTTAACTAAATAGAACTAAACTTAGGTGCTTTACAGAGAGTAGTAACGCGAAATTGGTCTTTTAACACTGCGTATGTAGTGAGCGGAATGCAAAGAACTGCAGTACGTCTTCAAATATCATCGAGAACTAAGTTCTGGCCTTAAAGGTACACAATCTCTTTCTCCTACCTTTGGTTAAAAACCATGTCTTAAATACTTCTACAGTTTGCAACCTCGTTTGCATCGACAAAATCTATTCGCGCTTATTCTGGCCGGTAATGAAAAATAAGAGAAGATAGCAAAGGTTTAAAATAAAATAAACGTTAGTAAAACTTAAAATCGTTACAAAGTATCTTCTTAAATTTCCTTAATTCTTCCTTCTATCCTAAAAAAGTAAACATGTTTAACTTTCGTGACGCATGATCTTACATAACGCAAAAAGTCTTTCAGCCAATAATAATATTGAAATTTGCACTTAATCAACCAATGGAAATAAAAATGCAGCCTTAACTCCATTATCAGTATCTAGCACCTTTTGATAATGTACACTTTGTATTTACGCTTGTTACTTTCTTGTATGAAGTAAAGGAAGTATTGTAATTGAAAAAATAAATAAATAAATAAATAAATTGAAATAAAATAAAATCTGAAAGGTTTCAGATTTTAAATTACATCCAAAGAGGCGTTTTTCTAAACATTTTGCATGTTACATTTATTTATTAAATATCATGTTCTTCGCATTTAAACCATAAAATTCAGTTAAAGAACAATATCGCAAAATAATTTTAATATTAAACATATCTTTAGAATTTCCTACACACAGTCTCACGCGCTGGAAATTAAAATCCTTGTTGTTAATCAAAAATTCGTTCCAAGTTTTACAAAATATGAAATCGTTAATAAAAGAAATTTCAAATTTGGGCTTCCAGATGCCTATATTCGCGGCAGGATTACGGCATTCAAAATTCGATGGCTTTAGGTACCGTCGTTTTATCACAATGCGAGAAACATACATACATTTATGCACATTCTTCATTATTTAATTTCTTTAAATATAATACAGGGCTGCAATATTTTGTGGCAACAGTTTGAAAAGTTATACAGACTTTTAATGTTTCCGACGCAAAACGAAAACAATAGTCCTTCAGGGACAAAGCCCCTTTGGACTAAAAAAAAAAAAATTGGTTATCATATTTGAACGTAAGTATCGATTTTGGCATTTTCTTTCTTTTTTTTTAAGTTGACAATTGTACATAGAAACAAAATGTTGTTGTGACTTATATCACTTGTCTGACTATAATATCAGAACAAGCGCACGGGCAAGGAATGCAAAATTGCGCTTGTCATTGGAGCCTTGAGCCCCATACAGGCGACAGTACGACTTTGCTCAGTTCCGCCCCCCCCCACAATTTTGATGGACAGCCCACTGTAGGGGACAGGTCCAAAGGTCTCCCACTCCTCTTCTCCTACCATCAACCTCTCGAGAGGACTTTCGCCTCGCAAATTTAGAGTTTTCCCATGCCGCACAGACACTATACATTTACAAACCTTCATGCCTCCTCCGGGATTTGAACTCGGGCTCTTCGGTACGGAAGTCAGCGTCGCTAACCACCGTCTCGATTGGGGGCCAAGGACAAAATAAAAGACCGTTTGTTCCAAAACCGATTGTAAATTGGATTAAAAATGGATTTTTTTTGTGACGTATATACGTCACATAATTCAAAAACGATTAGCCGCAGAAAGTTGAAATTTGAGAGCCTTCTGGAGTGGAATTATCTGGATAATTAGTGTGCCTGGACAACACCCACATTGCCAATGGTTAAACAATGGGTGTCCACCATACTTCACCATATCCATATAGATAACTATAGCAAAATAGCTCTAGCTATTTCTTGCCACATGCTACATTATATTTTTACTCAAAGCAGTGTTGTTTGACACTAATTCGGATAATCCAAATTCTATCATTTCATTTACTTCTGATTTTCAGAACCTTCTAGTTCCAATACAAAAAGTAAACTTATCAAATAGCATAAAGTAAAACGATCTACTTAAAAGTGTTCTTAACTTATTCGGGAATTACGAATCGTCAGCAATTCGTCCACAAAATAAGTATTTTTAATTCCCTATTAAAATAGTTCTGGATAATATTAAATAAATATTCAGTATTTTAAAATTACTGAATAAGGATAAAAAAAAAGTATCTTGAACAGTGAATATGTGACTTCGACGAATAAAAGAACGAAGTCCGAGTAAAAGAACAAAGTCCCAAAATCTATTACATTGTAGTGAAGAACTAATTAAGCCTTCTTTCTAACAAATACTCGTTTGCGGAAGTTTTATCAAGATCTCACGGCTGAACTCTACAAAAGTGTTATATATATATATATATATATATACCCGCCATTTGACACAAAATATAGATCGCTGATTTATTTTCATCAATATAAGATGATAAAAATACATTTTTTATCCGCTTCCTTATACCGGTTTCTGTTGGCATAACACATTTCTGTGGCAACAGTAAGAATGAAGAACGATTAATGAGACCGATCTTTATCGAAGACTTCTATTTTAACAAACTTCTTGTAATCTGGTTATTAATTGCGAAAGTGTCGACAGATCATTTCCGACTTGTTTGAGAACTGCAAAACTTCCATTTTGTTAAAATTGAAGGATTTAAAGAAGCTGCTTAGAATTTACTTTATTAATATTTCTTCCCGAAAATAATAATTTATAAATAGCTTTACTTCAACGAGATTTGATTTACTTTCCGTAACTTGACTTTTTTCTTTTTTTTAACAACCACTTTTATCTTTCAGGATAATTTTACAGCAGAAAAATATAATAGTTTATCAAAAATAAGATTACATGTTCTACTACTTTATAATTTAAGCAGTGAAAAGGGTGCAACTTATTTGTTTCAGGTAAACTTAATTTAAAATAACTATTTAACACTTTTACTTCGCGCGCTTAACACTTTTACCTTATCTTTCCAGTAAAATGTAATGTTTATTAATCCTGTAAATTAAAGTGATTCCAATACAGTATTTATAGATCATGCTTTGTTTTCTGAAATATAAATTAGTTTCTAAATTTATTCAAAAAAGACAGCATCTCAAAATGTCGAAATTATGTTAATTTTCTATTTGTTTTGTTAACTGGCAATTTTTTTTTTAATTAACTGAGACCAAAGTTTGATGAGAAAGCCAAGCCAAAATATCAGTCACTCCAATTTACGGTATAATTAAAACGCTATCCTTTTTCCCCAGAAAAGAACTAAATACCCAATCATAAGCTTATATTATATATATACTTAAAACCGTGAATGCCAATTATATAGCTTCCTATCTATAAATGTATTCAAATCTATAGAAAGTATTTCTGTCAAACTGTATGTAAAGAGATATTTTTTAACATGAAATGTTTAGAAGCAAGTATTACCCTTGTTTGAAAATATAATACCGGATGGCCCATGATAAACTGAACCGGATATGGGAGACGTCACTTTTTTTTGTTTGATTTATCTTAAGCCATCCGATAACACTGCATTGCAGATTTTGTACAACCACCGAAGAAGTCCACCACGGAACAAATGATAAAATAGCAAAATGCAGGTAACTTAACCACAGTTCAAATCTCGGCGAACGGTCAAGCTGCATGGCTGTTTCCATGTTTGTCCCATTGTATGATATAAATATGAGCCCTTTTCGACCCTAAAAAGTTTTAAAAATAACTGTTACGAAGTACGCAGCCGCGGTAAGATAACTTCCCCGCAAGGTGGTTTTAGGGTTGCCAGAAAACTTCAAGTGAAGGCAGGGTTGCCATATTTGGTGATAAAACTGGCGATGTGAGATAGACGGATAGAGCTGTTCTGGAACAAATTCTTACCGCTTTGGCCCAGAATGTTCTCGAATGTTGGCCAAAAGCTATATAAACCCTACCTCTACGCGGAGTAGCAGTCGAACCTCAGTCTAATATCGGGTGTCTCGTCAGCTGATCGTCAGTCTAGTGTGGAGTTGGTCGTCGAGTGTATCGCAAGTTGGTGGATCGAGAGTTTGCATCACTGAGGCTATCGAGAGCATTGCGAGTTGTAGTCTGGGGAGTCTCAAGAGTATGCTGAGTTTCGAGAACGACTGAATCGAGTCGAGAGCTGTACTCTAGTGCTTTGCCGTGAAGCTGTCTTCACCGTTAAAACCTGATTGCCTGAAGGCTGTGTTGCTATTGTTTCAGCGTGTTTGTCATAGATTTTCGACGATTGTAAACGTGTTTTTGGAGCTGCCCTGAGTACTGGCTAAATAAATTGTGTTTTGATTCATCATCAATCACCTCAAATCCACGAACCCATAAGAATGCAAGACTACGAACCTTAGAACTCTTCTTCCTAAAAGACATCATCTTTTTTAGGCAGACATCCCTTCTTTTAGTCCTTTATCTGCCTAAAAAACATCCTTTCATTTAGGCCGAGAGCTTTTGCATGGTTTGACATAAACGACAAAAGAGATGGATTTCATTGTTTATACCGCAAAAGATACGTTTCCTTTATAAACTGTCCGCTTTGATGTAAATGTGTTTTGCATTGATGGAAATTGATGTAATACCTCAGAAAAGAGTAGCAACACATGTTCAAAGTATCTGTGGCACACGGTACTTTTGGTATAACTACTAAAAGAGATTGATTTCATTGCTTATACTGCATAAACTACATATTTTATATAAATTACCTTCTGCTTTGATGTAAATGTGTTTTGCATCTCAGAAAAGAAAAGCAACACAAATTTAAGATCTCAGTGTCTTCGCGTGTCCAGGTCTACTGCAGGATAGGGATCAATGAAAACCTTTCAAGCGGAATTATTTCTTTTTGTGTGCTTTTCGATCTAATGAATCTGTATGCTTCAGAACTGTATATTTGTATTTCAAAAGTCTTCGAAAGGTAAAAAAAAGAATTTGTAATAGTTTTCTGCAAAACGACATAGTATGTGATTTTATTATATTAATAAGTCTGCTCCCAGAACACCTTTGATATTGCCATTTGTTCTTCATTTTATTTACCTTAACTGTCAATAATTAGATGTGGTTAATTTACAAATAAGCCATCCACTTAACGAAGGTGGTAGTAAGATACTAGACAATACTATGGTGTCTAAAGTTAGGATGCTATTTTAGCAACTACCTATGAAAGTTTTATACGCGATTTTTTTGGCAAATAAGCGTATGTTCACCAACACATTCTTTGTTAGGTAACATGAGAACGAACTTGAAGACCATTTGCCAGAAGAGATCGATAAACAACGCAAACCATTGTCGATTTAACCATACAGTCATTCGTGGGTCCCATGCAGACGTAAAAGTAAATGACATGGAATCGAAATCAGTAATTTAAGATGCTAATTTCCTTTCGAAATTTCTGATAATCAACTATCACAAAACAATTAATATTTTTATTTAATCAAGTAAAAGTAAATGACATCGAATCGAAATCAGTAATTTAAAAATGCTCATTTCCTTCGGAGTTTCTGATAATCAACAGCTACGATTAATATATGTAATAATGAATTGTACAACGAAATGTAAATAGTATATAATAATGAAAAAGTAAATGCCATCGAATTGAAATCATTAATTTTAAATGCTGATTTCATTCGAAATTTCTGATAACCAACTATCACGAAACAATTAATATTGTTATTCATTTCATATTTATTTAGAATCGTAATTAAAATTGCTTTATTTTCCTGTGCAACGCAGACGACTTTTGAAGAAAAAGCTACGTCGAAAAAAATAAAAATAAAAGAGCGCGTGCATTTTATATTTAATAAATAAATATCTCGTGATTACTGTTGCCATCCAGAAAAATCTATAAAAATCGAGATTGTTCTAGCGATAATTTAGAAGCTTATAAAAGCCGAATTGAAGTTTTAAAGTGAATTCTGTTTAACGTTTGAGATATTGTACTAATATCTCAAAAGAAATATTTTCAGCATTTTGATTTATTTCTTGTGGAAAGAATAAATTTTTGTTAACTTTTTAACGACTCGTGCATTCAGTACATAGCGAACCCGTACGCACGCGATAATATATATGTATATGTATCTGTGTGTGTAATAAAACAGAAACTCGTTGTAATGGAGCAGACTTCGATGCAATGATGAGGTAGAAACAGTTGATGACGTAGATAGAGAAATATGGTATTTCATTCATTGTAATAAAGCAAACTTAGCAATATGATGTAGAAATATTGATGGCATAATCTGATCCATATTGAAAAGCAAACTTAGCAGCCGAGGCAGATTATTCGCTTTTATATCAATTGACATTTGCAGCCTCAATTTACTTGGCAATATGATCGTGCCTATTCTAAAACATTTACATTTTTTATATTATTTTGATAGGAAGAAACAGCAACGGAAAGAGAGCTAGAAGCAAAAGTGCGCAGTTATCCAACATGGAAGCTCACCAAGAGAAAATTCCAGTTTTCAAAATTTTAAGTTCCCAATTAGCTACGTCATCGTTATGCAATGAAGGTTAAGATGACATAATGCGGAATTTTGTTTTGAGATATGATACTTTAGAAAAAGTTATTACTAATTTTAGAATAGAGAGAGGGAATTAAAAGGTTATAGCTATTTTTAATTTTTATTTTTATTTAAATATTTTTTATCTTACATATTCAAGTTATAGCTACTTTAAATTATAAATTAAATTGAAGAGATTCAGTCATATTTCAGAGAAAAGTTTTAAACACCATATCATTATGTACATTATTTATCCATGAACAGATTATGGATCGAGAAGATGTATTATATTCAAGATGATTAATATTCATATTTTTTTCAAAGTCAAAAATAAGAGTATACTGAAAATATGTCAGTTCCAAACAGCAGCAATAGGTAAAAACAGTAGATAATCATGTATAGTGCATGAAAGAAACACCAGCAAAAGTTTTTTTAGAACTATTTTTAGAGCAGAGAGGGAGAACTAAGTGGTTATAGCTAATTTAAATTATAATTTTGATTTACATATTTTTTATCTTCAATGTATATATATATATATATATGTAAGACACAAAATATACAAATCAGCTTTATAATTTAATTTATAATAGCCTCTTGATTCCTCCTTTTTAATTTGTGTATTTCCTCTCTTTATTCTAAAAGAAGCAATAATTTTTCTGGATTGCGCTATTTCTAGATCATTCTACGTCACATGGGTTGCCTAACGCTGATGGCGTAGCTAATTCGAAACTTGAAAATTTTGAGAACTGAAAATGAAACTAAAACATTTCTAACATAAACCAAAACCTTCCCTTGGTGAGCTCCTATATTGGATAATTCTGCACTTCTATGCCTGCTGCCGTATGTAAGATACAAAATATGTAAATCCGCTTTATAATTTAATTTAATAATAGCTTCTTAATTCCTCATTTTTAATTTAGGTTTTTCCTCTCTGCATTGTAAAAGAAGCAAAAACTTTTCTGGACTTCGCCATTCCTAAATTAACCTACGTCACATGGCTTGGGCAACGCTGATGACGTAAGTAACTTAGAACCTAAACTCAAAATTTCGACAACTGAAAACTTTCTAAACTAAACCAAAACCTTCTCTTAGTCAGCTGCCATACTGGATAACTGCGCACTTAGCTTCAACCTCTGTTGCCGCTTGGACGCTATTTCGCTATGCTCTCTTCCTATCGCAATAATATCAAAAATGTAAATATTCTTGAATAGGCACGATTGAAGTGCCAAGCAAATTGTGGCCACAAATGTCAACTGGAATGAAAATGAATATTTAATATTGCTCGGCTGCCAAGTTTTCTAGTTATTATGAATTCAACATTTTTAGCATTCTACGCAATCATAATTCTTCCTCTTCTTCAATATGGATCTACTACGTTCTGAGCTATCTATCTGCTTCGTAATCAGTATTTCTGCGTTTCTGCCTCTCAGTTTTCCTACATCAGTACTTCTCTAAATTTGTTTTTATAACACACACAGACAAACATATATATATATAGAGAGAGAGAGAGAGAGTATCATGCAATCCTTGTCCAGGGAAATGCACTGGCCGAAGCCGCCATTTTTCACTTGAAACGGAAAACTCTTAATGCGAACTTCAAACCATCAACCTAGCTTCAAACACAGTTATTCTGTTTGTCATCTTAAAGGAAAGTACCAATTTATCTGTTACTATGATTTAAATAACTAGCATCTGCGTGCTAATAATTGTGCGTTGAGAAATGATTAAAGGTTCTAAGCTCGTTCTCTATAACCTGAGGGAGAATGGGCAACGATGACGTCAGCATCAGACACAGAATGCTGCTATCTTTTTTTGTTTGGGTTTCGAAATGTAAACAATCGCTATATGCATATTTAAGCCTAATTACCCTCATTCCTGAACATTCGGATAAGGATAAAATATCCACGAAATCGAAAGTTCCCTCTCTCCGAGGCAGATCTGCGTCGCAAATTTCTGAAATGCAGTTTTTTTGGTTCGATTAATTCCTGAATCAAATCCGTTTGCTTCGAATTTGATGAAATCATCAAATTCGAAGCAAACGGAAGGTCACATGATTGGGTTAATGACCCGTGTTATGAATAATAACAGATAATCAGAGAGAAAAAAGAATGTCCATACCTATTTTAGAATCTTCTATTTGTATCGGCTACTTTAGACTGGTAATTATCAGATGAAATATGCTCGACAATTTTTAGCACTAACGAACAAAATCATTTAATTCTTTTTAGAACTTGACAGTTAAAGGTAACACATTTACAGCTGTTTGCTTATTGAAAGCATAAAAGATTATTTTGTCTTTAACTCTGAATTCAAATGAAACGTAATTTAGAATCTTTGTAACATAAAATTAGGGTTAAATTTAACATTAAACACAGTTCTGTAATGAATTCAATGTTAAATGATACGCTTCAGATCGGTTCAAAAACAAATATCTTTCATTAGATAGTTTCAAAAGATAAACTATAACTTTGTATAAATATTGTTGCGTTTTCACGGGTTCGTGGATTTGAGAGTAAACCGATGAAAAACACGATGCAGAACAATAAAAAGCACAATTTATTTACAGGAATCACTATTTACAGCACATTTCCAAAATTACCTTTACAAGCGTCGAAAATCTACAATAAATACGCTGAAACAACCAGCAACACAGCTTCAGGCTGTAACTGTAAAGGCAGCTTCACGGCAACACTAATCTTACAATAAAACACCGTGAAACAATCACCAATCCACTTTCAAGCTATACTGTAAAGATAGCTTCACGGCAAAGCACTATCTCGATTGCTTTCCGTTCACAGAACTCTCGCGTAGCAGCTATTCTCACACTGCTCGCAACACCTCACATTGCTCGCAACTAACTCGCAACCCTGCAACTACTCGCAACTCTGCAGCAACTAACTTACAACTAACTCGCAACCCTTCAACTAACTTCTCTCAGAAACGCAAGGGTTTATATAGCTTTTCTTTAAGTTCGACACGTTTCGAGAAATATCTCGACAGGAAATCATTCTAGAAGCTTCCCGATTGGACCATGGGATATCGCCAATTTGGTCGCCAAATGGGCGATAAAGTCGCCAATCTGGCAACCCTACCATACACTATTTTATGGCAACCCTAGTGCTATGCCGAAAAGCTTACATACAGGCGCAACCGCCGAATTTTTCGTAACAATATTTATGTGAATTTTCCTCCATCTTCGTCCTGGACATTTGTGAAAGGAAGGAGACGAAACACTTTCGTTTCTCTCGTTCAAAGACGAAACTCTTTGAACAGCACAATGATGCTCACGAATTCGTACTTGTCTTTGAACAGAATTTGAACATTTTTGAAAAGAATATTGAACGACGAATCAATAATATAAGAATACTGAATCGAATTCTCTCCTTTTTGAAGGAATGTAGATGAAATTCGTATTCTTGTCTCAGTTGAAGCCTCACCAGTGGCCGAATGGTTAAGACCACTGAATACTGCTAGTTCGGTCTAGGTTCGAATCCAGGTGAATGTACTGGCTGCATGTCGGTTTGCTTAGTTTCTCCAATGTGTAACGTGAAAACGAGCTAGTTTCCCTTATAAAGTCCTCCATGAAGGCATCCTTCCCTTTGGCAAGTAGCAGTCGCGTTCTTTACCCTATTTAAATAATTTAATCCTTAAAATGAGTTTCCTTTCTGACAGGAAAAAGAGTTTATAACGTTTTAGAACTTAAGACTATAACGTTTTTTAGAATGCTCCATAGTCTCTGGTTACGATTTTCTGAAACAATTTAGCATAATAAAGCTTAAACGAAACAGTTTTGAAATACAGATGCAGTTCTAAATGTAAGACCAGTTAATCTAACGCAACTATTTTCAAGCTGTAAAATACAATGCATATGACATCTCCTATGCTAAAGTATTAAATTAATAATGAATCAAATATAATCTAAACTTATTGCAAATATTTTAGCATATTTGCGTATTGTAGCTTCACTTCTGAATAACAATACTCTCTTTCTAATGATAATATTTTTTATCCAATTCCAGAACTGTTACTTTTTAATTTTCAGTTTGTAAATACTATTTTCTTAAAATAAACAGCCAAACAGTTACTGGTTTTAATTATCCAGTTAACTACACTGATTTTAATAGCACTTTTAAAAGCAATTAAAGTCTTCGGTAACAAGTACTCTGAAGCCGAAAATTCATAAAAAAAATTTAAATGTTCATGTAGAAGGTCATTTTAAAACTTTGTTTAGAAAGAATCGTTAACCCGCTTCCTTTAAAATAAAAATGTACCTTATTTGTCCAATCTTCTTTCCACAAACGGTATTTCATCGATTATTGTATTATTTAGTTCAGTAACAAGTAAAGCTAGTATTTCTCCAGACCTCGTTTATTCCGATTTCCCTCCTTCCGCTGTTGTCTTTACTCTGCTAAGTTTTTTTGACTTTTATCGGAAATCAACGATGCGAAACAGATGTGCTTTCGACCGACAATGCTCTCGAGGATGGAACGGAATCATGGTCATCTGATTCTCGACCACGGAAAGCCTTCCGCTCACTAATCAGTATTTCACTGTGCAGTTAGAATAACATTCTCGAAATTATACAGAACAATCCCCCGCCCCACCCCCACAAAAAAGAAAAATCTGAAAGGCTTCAGATTTTAACAGTCGCTCAAAAGCCTGTTAAGGTTTTTTATCCTCTCGCTGAGCTCGCAGTTTACCAGTATGATACAGCACTCACTCACGCTAACCAGCCCCCTCTTTTTTTTTTGTCTTTTTGGCTTTATTATTCAGAATCGTTTTCTTCACACTTATGCCACGAACAGTCAAAGGACAGAATCACAAAATTTTGAATAGTAGCATATGTTTAGAATTCCCGATGCAGCATTAAGTGTTGGCATAAAATTTTCCTACTTTTATCAGTCTTTTCTTAGTTTATCATATCAATGCTCACTTTTCTTAGTAAGATGGCTTGAAAAACTTTTTTCTTTCTCTTTTTATTATTAACCTTTGTGTATTGACTTTATTTACTATGTAACACATTTTTTGCACTTACGCCAGATAAAATTTATTTCAACAGCAAAATCATTAATGTTAAAAAACCAGCATATCTTTAGAATTTCCGATAGACAGTCTCGCGCGCTGGACATAAAAATGCCTCCCCCTTCCGTACAGTGTTGCCATTGCTCGCTTTCATATCGTTCAGTTTGCTAATAAAAAGTTCGTTAAAGTTTTACACAATATGAAATACATAAATTTGAATTTCCGATAGACAGCATTGCGCGCTGGAGATTAAAAGGTTTTATTTCGGACAGTGTTGCTACTGCTGACTTTCAAATCGTTGGGCTTTTCAATCAAAAATTCATTAAAGATCTACAAAATACGAAATAAATTATAAGACCAATTAGAAGTTCGGAGTTCCGGGTGCACATGTGTTTTCTCAAAATGCGAGTGATATATATTTTACCGTGAAAGACCGAAATTGGAGAATGTCGACTTTCACCGGAGAATGAAAACATTCGCCAAATACGTCGGTGAAAGATCGAATATTGCATTACATTCTTGTACATTCGGACCCTCACCGGCGTATGTCGACAATCACAGATATGCTCTGGTGTAGGTCGAAAAGAGAGGCGACTGGCTGTTTCCCATAAATGCAGTTGTAAAAGCAAGGGCCTCTTGGGCAATTCAAAGTCTCATAATAGTTTAAGTTGTTGCAATGAATCAGATTTGCATCACATAATTTAGTAAGTTTTTTATTACTATTATTTTATTTTCTCATTTAGAACGTACTGTATAATTAAGTAAGTTTTTTAACTTCTATTATTTTCCTTTTTCACTTTGAATGTATTGTGTGTTTTAAGTACTTGTGTGTTTTTTCGCGACTGAATTACGGAGAAGAAAATATAATATTCTCATATATTCAACATTCACCATTAGTACATGGTGAATGTCGACATTCACTGGTGTAAGTCAGAAATAAGAGGATATGGAAAATATTTCGGACACCAAGCGACTATGTGAATGTTGACATTCACCGGTAAAAGTCGACATTCTCCAGATTTCGGTCTTTCACAGTAACATATATACATGCAGATTCTTCATTATTTAATTTTAAAAAAATAATAAATGTCGATAATATTTGGTGGTAACTCTTTCAAAAGTGATACGGCGTTTATAGTAAATCTATGCAAAATCCTATTTCGAGACTAATTGCCCCTCTTGACTAAAAACAAAACAAAACAAAAGATAGACCATACGGTCATGTGTCAGGTACGCAATATATGAAAGTGGAAACGTCTGAATTAATCGCAATAACATATTTTAATTTATATCTATTAAAAAATAAATTTAAGTTTTAAAGAACAGTGCTTAATCGGAATAGTTTAACCGGACCCTGTCTAAGAAAAAGTTTGTTTATTTCGAAACAACGTAAGAGCTGTTATCGAAATTTTAGCGTAAAACAAAATTGTCTATGGCAAATACAAAAAGAAGATTAAAATCGAGATGTAACAACAGTGATAGTCGATAATGCTTGCGAAATTAACTCTGCCCCGCCCCCAAAAAAATTTGTCCTATTTTGCGCGGCTTTGTGAGAAATATAAGGTGTTTAATTAATCTTCTTATGTGTCCTATGGCCCAGCAGCGGCCGAGTAGTAAAGTCGGCCGCTGGCTAAAAATTTAAATTCGTTATTCAGAAAGAGAAATTTTCCATTTTTGAGACAAATTTTAAAAACATTGTGCTTAAATTAGTAAGGGAATTCAGTTACTGCTATTGTTTTCTTGCATTTATAATTACGAAAACTCTAACTGCAAATAAATAGATCCTTTAATACAGGTTTTCTTAATACGTTCTTTAGGAAATTTTTCAACTATACATTCATTAAAATGATTCATTTAACTTTTACTTCCTTCTGCTTCTGGCATAAGGAAGTAAATAAGCATAAAATATTCCAGAATCTATATTTTGAGAATTCCTGGAATTGATTTGAATATATTTATGATAATATCTCCCATAATATTTCCTCCAGAAAGCTTAATTCCTAGGTCCAGTTCCAAGATAAGTGCGGGCTTCCTCATCTAGAGCAAAGTGAAAACTGCTCTTCTGCACCTGAGCCTCCCCCTCTCCCATTTTTCTCTCTCATCATTCTAAACCCACGTCTCCCCCCAGCAACCTCCGCGCTCTTCTTTCTCTCTCCAAATAATAAACTGCTCGAACATAATGGCTAAGTGACAATGTATTCAAGCAATTATATTTTTATTCACACACTAGATAATGTAAACATTATTATTTACATCTGAATATTCGAATTGTTCCATTTTAGATTTTAATCTAGATTAAAATTATTCTCCGTCTCGTTTCCAAGTTTGAACCCCACAGAAAGCATGGATGTTTGCCAATGTGAAGTGTCCTTATAGCATAGAGGCACTTAAAATATGGTCTCGGCAAAATACTTTTTGCAAGGTTGGTGGTACCAGCAGAAGGGTGGCAGATAATTTCCTTCGGGATTCTCTTCAAGACTGGGATTGAGATGGACAAATCTGGACTGTCACTCGTAATGCGCCCAATACCCATATCAACCACAGCCGCAATCCTTGCCTCTTGGCCACAATAAAATACGTGTACTTGATCTGATGTTACAGTTAGACAAATCATAAATGCATTTCAATAGAGTTTCTTATGTTTTTTGTCTGGTATGAACCATTAAAACGTGCCGCAGATTCCATGTTTTATACGTCTCCATGTATAAAAATACAAGTTTATAAATATAAGTAAATGTATTAACTTTATCAGTAAAATCGAGGTTCATTAAGTATTGGCAGTGCTATTTTCAACAAAATTTGCTCCCGTAAAACAAATTAACGTACACTGAGGATGAAAAAAAAAAAAAAAAAAAAAAAAATAGAGGAAAAAAAAAAAAAAAAAAAAGAAGACAGTTCTATATCTCTCGTTCTACTGGGCCGATTGACGAAATTCAGCTTGCGTTTTACATGTCTCGAAAGCGCGACTTACATTATGTATTAGATTTATATATAGCAAATTGTTCTAAAATAGGTATTATGACACAAAATCGGACTTTTTCTGAAATGACATGCCATTTTTCCTCACATTTCAATTCTACGACTCACATTAAGCCAAACTGCCAAATTTTGTAAAAATCGCAGGAGTAGTTTTTAAAAAATTAGCTCTCAAAAGTTTAGCTCGTCAATGTTAATTGAATTTTGTATACATTTATTAATATCTCTTTTTTTAATTAAACTTATTTGATTTTTCCTTTCATATTTCAAAATTTAAGTTCATTCGAAATAAAATTCGCCCACTTTTTATGATTTATGTTTTTTATTTGTATTTTTAAATAATTTTTATAAATTTTTCGAAAACGTTTTGAATTATAACCTATAAAATTTTTGCCATCATCTTAAAGTAGACGTATTTCTAAGCATACCTGCAAAAAAATGAGAATTTGTTATTCAAAATTTATTAAGATATACGTGAATTTACATATTGGGGCATTTTGAAAATTGGCATATTTGTTTTAAGCGATAATAACGCCAAATATGGTTTACGCACTTTGTTAAAACTATTTGAAAGTATGAACAAAGGCTTTTTTTCTCTCGTGTACAATGGAAAAAGGGAAAAGAAAATAAGTTGCTATAAATTAAGAAATTCGCCAAGTGAATTATCCTTGGCGCAAACTGAAAAAAAATACGCCGAGATAAATTTTTTAATTTCTCCATAAATTTCTCACCAAAAATTACAAAATTCAATATTTAGGCATAACTTGAGCCGTAGAATCGAAATATGGAAAAAAAATTGGTATGTTATTTCAGAAAAAAATCTGATTTTGTGTCGAAACACCTATGTTAGGACAATGCTACATATAAATCTAATATATATGCTAAGTAGTGCTTTCGAGACATGAAAAATACAATGCAATTTGAATTTCGTCAATCGGCAAAGTATGGAAGATATATAACTGTCTTTTTTTTTTTTTTTTTTTTTTTTTTTGCGCAGCGTGCCTTTCCCCCTGTTTTCTTTTCTTTGAAAAGAATCGACTTATCATTCATCAACTATTTTGAATTGAATGAGAAAAGAGTGGACCAAGTTTACGACAAACAGAACCCAAAGCGATTAAACTAAAAAAATGTAAACATTTTTACAACTAAATACTATTATGGCTCGAGCTATAAAAATATATGGAGTAATTTGTCTCCGTTCTAATAGCAAGTTCATTAACGGCTTATAAGTAAAGCTAATGAACTCTGGTACTTCGACCTGAGTTCGATGCCAGGCGAAAGGGCTGGTTGCATGGGCATTTTCGTGGTGTTCCGCATGAGTAACGTGACTACGAGACACTTTACCTTAAAAAGTCTTCAACAAAGGCACACCTTCTCTAAGCCCTGGTGGGCTTTGCCGTAATCAAATAAACCAAATGATTGAATATCGAATTCGTCTATTGATAATTATAAAAAAATATTGAATAGCATTTCTGCACAGAACAGAACATATATGTAGTATGGGCAGGTAGAATCTTGAATTTTCTAGATTCCTATCCCTTATATAAGAATAATCATAATAAAGAAATTAAAAAAAAACTTCTATTTAGTATTCAAAATGTGTAACAAAAGTTCAGATTTTGCTAATGAAAAACAAATTTAAAAATACGTATCATAAAAGTATAGTTATATTTATCAAAAGTATAAAAACGCTTCATAACTAGTAAACCTTTTGAATCTTGAGGTTCATTTTTGAATATGACTTGAAAAAAAAATCGAGCCAATCTGAGTGAGCAATAAAGAAGAATGTATTATTTCAACATTTGACATGTATAAATATTATATCTTCAAAGTTAAATTCTCCCCTGAAGATTCAGAGCGTGGCTCTCAGCGGCGTCAAGACGTGATATTGGTGATTCAGATGTCACTGAAACTTCAATAATCGCACTTTTTATTCCCCTATTTTTTTGCTGTATAATTGATTCCGTTGGATGTCAACAATATCAATCTTTCCAAAGTCTTGAGCAAAAAATGTTCAGTAGGTTAAGTTATGATTTGAAAGGTTCAAATGAAGGGGGAAGAAGATTCGAATAAACGCCCCTTTCTAAATATAAAATCTGAAAGCTTTCAGATTTTTTTGTTTTCATTTATTTTAAGTTAAAATGAGATTAAACAATTTTAGAATAACCAAACATTAACAGGAATGTTACTAGGCGATATAACAAAATGGTAAAATGTATATTTTTATAAAATTATTGCGGAATTTTTTGCAACTTGCTAGAGAATTCCCAGTTCAAACATCACTAGCTTCCAGTACTTTGTTTCAGAACTTGCTAAACATTTTCGCATCTTTTTTATAAAAAAAACAAATTTAATTAAATTAAAAATATTCACACTCCACAATTTGATCTAACTTAACTTTAATCACAAAAATAAATAAATTTATTTGAATAAGGTTATCATTTTTCCACCAGGAAAAGAATGGGAATAATAATAATAATAATATTAATAGTGAGATTCATTTCAGTTTCCTTCCTTCTTAATATTGACTTGCATTCATGGAGATTTGCCAAAGAAATCGAGGTCAGATCAGAGATAGAATATTTTAACATACGACGAAGAAATTAAACCGATATGACAGAAAAAACAATAAGGTATGTGTAGAGACAAATGGGTAAAAGAGTTTGCTTTCACAAGCTGTAACGAGGTAAACTCTTCAACAACTTCAAGACTGGAGGCTCAGCCTCCAGGACAGATTTAATATTCATCTTCAGCAAGACAGAACCCCTTGGCTTCGTCGTAACAAGGTCGTCTTTTGACTACACCGACAACGGAAATCACTGAACATCCCATTATTTATCTTTCTGGACGACCCTTGTCAGCATACTCAAGGATGAAAGCTTGGAAGTTCTTTGCAAGAAGAAAGGAACTGGCGATAGCATCAATTAGTATGCAACAACAGAATGCTTCAGTTGCAGAGTTGGTTGCCTTGCGTAAAATTTTTTCTCATAATGAATGGTGTGCTATTGAGGTCGCCAAAGCGCTAAGATAGCGGTATCTTATTGCGCATTTTAGCATAAAATGGAAGGTTGCGGCTTCAGCAAACAATGTTAGTAATAGCCATAGCCATATGCTATCAAATGCCAGGGACAAAAATCTGCCATAAAAATGGAAAAGGAACGCTAATAAATGTCCAGCAAAGCGACTTAGAAAATTTGCGTCTTATGTATTCGTCTCGAAAATATTTCGTAACAAACAATAGGACAATGAAATATTTTGTATATAAAAAACAGAACGTAGTTTATGCAATGTGACAAAAATGGTAAAGAAGCGCAGATGTTTGCATTTTGCTGGTTTCGGCGCGAATAAGGTACGCAAAATAAAATTTATAGAAACACATAAATACAAATGTACACACTCAATGTTTATGCAAATGTCACAAAGTTCTCGTTACATATTTTCACTATACGATGTTGAAAGAATTTCTTTGTTATTGTTATTTATATTATTGTAATCTTTATTCCAGGTATGGCAATCAAGATAAATTTTAACAAGTAAGGTTTAGGTCATTGTTTCCCAACCATTTTACCTTTTCGAGGTTTATTTTCCTCAGCTTTTCCTTATCGATTTGCTTCAGCGCCCGTTAACCCATGCTACCCCGTACAATGATACATTAGATGCTTTTTGAATGTAATCTATAGGTATTAACTGGAAACACATAAAAGTTTTTGGTATTTGTTGCTCCTGCACTACATGAAATTAAAATTCATTATGCAATACCAAAGTGGAATGTTAACTATTAAAGGTTACTTAAAATTCTTAGAGTACTGAACCTGTGAAACATGCAAATTTCAGCCCACAGCGGGCTCATTGGGATATATTGAAAGAGTATGCTATTTGGACAAACTGTATATCCTTGAGAGAATGGCTTTGCCGTCACGTTTTTAAAATATTGAACTGGTAATTTATAAATTCCAATCCATTAGAACAGAAAACACGAAACTACATACAATTTAAACCAACTTTTGTGAATGACTGACTGACATAATTTGGTTATGACTCCTGTAAAGATTGTAATATCTGTCAAATAAAATGAATGTTTAACTGTCTGCTTAAAAATTGTTTAAGGACCAAATTTTCCAAGCATGTTCTTATTGTTTACAATTCTGATTACTAATTGTTATTGTTCTATTTGCTTTACAATGCCTCACTATGGTCTCTTGGATCAGCAATGCTAATATCCAACCCCCAAAGTACTTTTATTCGTTCACTCTCTTATATTTTTTATGAAGAATATTAGGCAATATCACAGACTGTACAAACAAAAGTACTTTTGGCAGAGGTATTTCAATTAAAAATTTTTACTTTCTCTCCACAAGAAAAAAGTTTCCAATATGTTGAGCAAAGTGTAAAAAATAAAATGAATATACAATCAAGATAACATAGACCTCAGTATAAAATACAAATGTGACAAAATGTTTCTCTGAAGATGTTTTGCTGATGAAAACGTAGGCTTAAAAATATATCATTAAAGCTTTATTCAACATGATGTATTAAGTAAGCTTCGTCTTAGTGATCGTATCTGGACAATGATTCAAACCACATCTCTTAATTCTGAAAACATTAGAATAAAATGAAAATCACTTTGAACCCTGAAGTGTCACATCGAACACCTGAAAGATCTTAAAGAACAACAGCTTAAAGAATTCGAAACTGTTTTAAAAGTGCAATTTTTTGTGACAAATATTAAAAATTTCAGAAAATTTTCGAGTCGAAACTTCAGTAGGGTTAGTCTCATCAACGCCAGAGAGATTTCATATAAAATAACAATTCTTCTCTTGCCGTGGTTATAGTTCAAACATAGATAATAATATTTTTGTCACAATTACATGAATAAACACAAACTTCTTGATAACAGGGAATATTCTTTATCATTCTTTACATAGTCATAAGAAATAATAAAAAAAGACCTTATTAGTCCAAAGGGATTTAGTCCCGAAGGACTATTACTTTCGTTTTGAGATTTTGCGTCGGAAACACAAAAACGGCGTATCACTTTTCAAATTCTTTTCAAAAAATTTCACTAAATGTTATCGCTCTGCATTAAAGTTTAAAAAATGAAAAATCTGCATAAATGTATGCATGTTTTTTTTTTTTTTTTT
>KK119090.1:153741-178104 GCA_000611955.2 Stegodyphus mimosarum | reverse complement strand
TTTTTTTTTGACGTAGCTTTCTCTTCAAAAATCGTCTGCGTGCGTTGCACGGGAAAATAAAAAGGAATTTTAATTACAGTTCTAAATAAATAGCCAAATAAATGTGAAATTCGTCACAATATTCTCTAAAACTTTAACGAATTTTTCCTTAACAAACTCAAAGATTTCAAAGCCAGCAATACCAACGTTGTACAGAAAAACATTTTTATCTCCAGCGCGTGAGAGCGTGTAAAGTTCGAAAAAATTTAATAATTTATTTTATTTAGGCTTCAGTATTACATAAGTTTTATTTCTGTACTTAAATTCAATTCAAAGGATATCACATAATTCACGTTTTTTTTTTTTTTAAGATGATATTTAGAGCTTTTTATGCTCAAACAATCTAAAATGAATCCTGACAAAACTTTCATTTTAAAATTCAACCTATACGCATGTTTATTTTTAAGAATATAGTTCATGTCATTTTAAAACGGTAGTTCTAATAAACTGAATAACTGTTTCAACAGCTGACTGCACACCCTTTTAAGTTAGGGCAATAAATATGGTACATCATCTATATATAATTTTCTGCGTCGGCCCCATCAGCTATATCATCACCTGCAATTTCAGGGTCAGAAACAGCATCATTCTATTCATCTAGTTCCCGAAGATAAGATCGATATAGCAATCATTTTCAGAACTTTTAAATGCATCCGAATGGTTTTGAGTTTACGACATGAATAAAACAATAGTGTCATTACCATCTAGCTCAGGGATTTGGGTCTTTAAAAGAAAAAGGTTAAAAAATATTTCCGAAATACGGAGACAAAAAATAATTTTTTCTCGAGGAAGCCTAAACAAGCTTCCTAACAATTAAATTTTAACCGATTCCAGAAATTAGTATTCAGACACCATAACTACATTTCAAAAATCATGCGTATCGATAACTAAATAACTACTTTTTAGTTACGTGTAAATTTTAAATTTATTGACCCTAGACCTTATGCGGCTTTAAATAGGGATTCGGTTATATGCAGTTCCAAAAATATAGAACAAGGAAATGGATGCGCAGTTTTATTCTACACTAGCGGAAGTACCAGATGTCAGTTAAGTTAGGTTGAGAGTAATATTCTAACAACATATAGAACGATACCGCTGCAATCCTTCTCTAATAACGACGCAAAAAATACGATTCATAGTTATGCATTTTTCAGCCTGATGCGATATGGAACCCACATAAAAATTTCAATAGACAAACAAACTAATTCTCTCTCATTATAGCAGCAACAATGCTACGCAGTTCTTAATGATTTTCTTCTTTCTAATCAAATGGTCGTAAAAGCTCAAGTTCTATTCAATATTTCACCTATATTCAATTTTAGTCAATTCAATGTGGCAAAAAATTGATCATAATTGATCAGAAATCAATAACGTGAACAAACAAACAAACACACATTTTTCTTTATATATGTAGATTTCGTAGAACTTAACAAATTTTTCATTTACAGATTCTACGATTTAAAAGCCAGCAGTGGCAACACTTTTCGAAGTAAAGCATTTTTATCTCCAGCTCGCGAGACTGTTGCCACTGGGAAAAATGAGTACGAAAATTAGTGTTTTCAGATTTTTTAATTAATATCTCGACTGATTAAAGTCGTACGAAGATTGGAATAGTCGAAATGGCTTCCCAGAAATTTTTAGAATCGAGAATAATGCATTTAATGTTTCGAAATGCTATTTTTTATTTCATTAGAAATTTTTATTCAGAAACTCTACGATTTGAAAGCGAGCAGTAGCAACCATTTTCCAAATAAAGAAGATTTTTATTTCCAACTTGCGAGACTGTTGCCATTCGGAAAAATGAGAGCGAAACGTAGCGTTTTCAGAGTTTTTAATTAAAATCTCTGATTTTAGCTACTTCTTTTTTTGGAAAAAAAGGTGGACGTCGACCTTTCCCAGGGTCCAGAAAAGAATGGTAGAACGTTTAGTGACGAGAACTATAGTAATGAGTCACTACTATAGTTCTCTTCTATTTTTTTTAATTCCATATTTTTAAAGGCTACACTCTTAGCTATCAAAAATAACTTTTCGTTTCTTGCAATGATTATTAGTGAAGATATACAGGTTTTTTTGAGGGAAGATAAACCGGAACTTATTGTTCGCAACAGCGGAAGTTTAAAGGCAAATTAAACACAGTTTTCGCCCTTTTTTATGTTATTTGTTAACTAGATAATTTTACGCATTTTAATTAGTCTGGAGAAGTTGGCAAAGTATTTTTGGTGCATATTTTCTCGTTTTCATTTGCAACGTGAATAGTTGTGTATATATGTCATGTCATGTCATGTTAATCTGAAAGCTTTAAATACGAATTTTGATAATTTTTTTTATGATTTATGTTCATAGCAACCCTGATAACTCTAAAAGTTCCTTATAGAATCATTTGAAATTTTGTAAATTTTAAGTGTACGTCCAAAGTTTCTATATCGTTATGCATGGTGTAGATTAAGGGTTAAAAAATAAGCCTTGCGGAAATTATATCATTATTCTTAAATGATATAATTTTTCCTTCAATAATGTATGCAGCTTTTTCAAATTTCTGTGTGTTGACTAAGATATTTAGCCATATATTAATTGTGAATCAATATTTTCCAATTAATCTACGTCACTGTATGTTTATGGTTAATATACACAAAGAAAAGTCAAAAATATGATTTTATCATCCTTATTTTTCTGTCAGTGGTGGTTGATATATTTTTTCTTATTTCGATATAAAATTTTCAGTTTTTGTTTGCACAAATTTCACTAAATAATGAATTTTTATCAATTTTGTAGTGATTATATTTAAATGTAACTGCAATCCAATAAAATATCTCATAAATTCAAAAATACTGTTGCGTTATACGGGTTCGTGGATTTGAGAGTATCCGATGAAAACACGATGCAGAACAATAAGAAGCACAATTTATTTACAAGAATCACTATTTACAGCACAGTTCCAAAATTACCTTTAAAAGCGTCGAAAATCTACAATAAATACGCTGAAACAATCAGCAGGCTGTAACTGTAAAGGTGGCTTCACGGCAACACTAAACTTATAATAAACACCGTGGAACAATCACCAATACACTGTCAAGCTATACTGTAAAGGTAGCTTCACGGCAAAGCACTATCCCGATCGCTTTCCGTTCACAAAACTCTCACGTAGCTTAGCATTCACAGTAAGCAACGATTCTCACAATGCCGGCTCTCAGAAACGCAGGGGTTTATATAGCTTTTCCCTAGGTTTCACACGTTTCGAGAAATATCTCGACAGGAAGTTATTCTAGAAGCTTCCCGATTAGACCATGGGATATCGTCGATTTGGTCGCCAAATAGGCGATAAAGTCGCCAATCTGGCAACCCTAATGCTATGCCGGAAAGCTTACATATAGGCGCAACCGCCGAATTTTTCGCAACAATACAATAAACATTTTGAAAAACGGCCCTTCGAACGAGGTCGGTTACCGTAATTCATCGTTACAGACGTTAAACAAACGTTAAATAAACATGTTTGGATTGAAATTAAAAAAGCAGCTAAGATCTGAGATTGCTGCATAACATCGCACCTCTCTTTAACGTTCACATTCTGTATGCAATAGAAATCTTACGTTGCACAAGGAAGCGCATATTGCACTTATCAATCTGAATCGACCATGCTGACAGAATTAACGCGCGCGTGTGCGACATACCTGCATCTGCGTAGAGCAGCAGCAGGATATTGGTTTCACAGAGCTGTACAATCTGTAATTTTTAATACACAATTAATTCAGATAAAGTTGATAAACTAAAGAATTTTGTTCAAAATGTTGGTAATTTTTGGTTCAACCAACGTATGTGAATAAACATCTATCATGAATCGAATGGAAATGTTCTACGATGAAACATCATCGATGATCATTTGCATGCAATTTTAATTATCTCCACTACAAAATTAACAAACGAAATTTAAAAAAAAAAATCTGAAAGATTTCGGATTTTAAATTACGTCCAAAGGGACTTTTTTTAATATTTTGTGTGTTACCTTTGTTTATTAAATATCATGTCCTTCGCACTTAAACCATAAAATTCAGTTCAACAGGAATATCGTAAAATAATTTTAAAATGAGAATATCTTTAGAATTTCCGATACACAGTTCCGCGCGCTGGAGATAAAAAGATTTTTTTTCCTTCCCGTAGTGTTGTCATTGCTCGCTTTTAAATCATTTGAGTTTGTTCATTAATAATTCGTTAAAGGTTTACAAAATATGAAATAGATAATAAAACAAATTCCAAATTCGGGCTTCCAGATGCGCATATTCGGGTGGAAACGTACGTTATTCAAAATTGGATGGCTCTAGGTATCGTTGTTTTATCACATTTGGAGAAGTATATATACATTTATGCAGATTCTTCATTATTTAATTTCTTCAAATATAAATACTTGGTGACAACAGTTTGAAGAGTGATTCAGACTTTTAATGTTTCCAACGCAAAACTGGAAAACGAAAACAATAGTCCTTCAGGGACAAAGCCCCTTTAGACTAAAAAAAGAAAAAAAAAGAAAGAAATGTTGGGCGAACGATACAAAATAGCGTCATTCCTCTCATCGAAATGTTCATTTTTAGAAATTAATTTATTTTTATATTAGAATTCCTTTTTCTTAATAATAACAATTTATATCTAAAAATACTATTTTACTTGCGGCCCGCAATTTTTAATGTGGCTTTTCGGCTCCAGGCTAGTTTAAGAGTTAGTCTAAAAAACAGCAAGAAATGTTCAGTATTTTACCTGCTGTTAGCGGTGTTTCGCACTCTGTTATCTTGTACATGTGAATACATAAATACCTACCACCAAGGTCAATTCTTTTTAAGTGTCACTTGGCAAAAAGCAACCCTTAAAAAAGGAAACAATTGCTTAGCATTTGCCAGGCTTTCTAAATCCTACAACTAAAAAGTAACAATAACAATAATCCCGAGTAAAACTTCTTGAGCTTTTTGAAACATTCCATGCAAAATACATTACTTTCTCACTTTGAAAAAGTCAATAGCTTCCAAGAAAACAGAAATGTTGGGGGAAGGGGGGAGAATTTTAAGTGTACGTTCAAAAAACATACCTTTCCCATTAGCAACAAAAAAGAACTATACGTCCATAAAAAAAAAAAATACTTGGACACTGGCCTTCAGGAAGTTGGAAACCCAGCAACAGCTATAATAACGTTGAGAGCACTTTAACATTATTACGTGAACGAGCTCAAATGCGGGCGTCGAAAATTACAGTGTCTCATCATTCACGCTATCTCCCTTTCGCCGAGACCACCCTTTTTTCCGCTCCTGCAGATCGTCTGCTATCTAATAGCCGTGGGGAGGAAGGATGTCGCTTTAAGTAGGGGTATAGTGGGAAAGTTTTAGTACGAAAATTCAACCGATACTTTCCCTAATCCCAAATCGAATTGCACTTGCTTTCTTTATAGAGCGTGTCTGATTCCAAAAGGTCTTAATTATATACCACTTCCGTTTTAAGTTCTCTTTGAATAACGGTATTGTTATAAACGGCTGGCAGAATTCCGTTTCATTGTTCTGACAATTGTAGACATGATTAAAGTAGTAACTGAGGTACAAGTATGTGTTTAAACCACACTGCGTCTGGAGACAATGACTAAATAAATGTTTTATCAGTGATCGCGGCAAGATACCTTTCGCAGAAGCAATAAAATTCTCGGAATGTTTGTCTGTAGTTCTCGATTTGTGCTTTCTTGATATCAAAGCCGTTTTGCATAGCATTTTAAATTTGCTAGCTGTTGTATTTCTGATTATATTGAGAGATTTTGGTTTCTTTGAACTATTCAGGTTTATTGATTAATTGAGCTTATTTGCCTCAACGAAACTGCTTGAAATTGTAGCTGTATTTCTTAATTAAAAATACCCTGAAAAAGTACAGACTTTGGAAAAATTTCAGATAATTGGCTCAAAAAGTGGTTATTCTCGTCTTAATTTGTAAGCTTTCTTCAGCTATGTTTTAACACATTAATGCACAGAAAGAACAATTTTTGAATTAATATAAACTGAGTTAATCATCATAATAATTAATTATTACTGTTAAAATGATTGCTACACTGATAACTAAGTATTAGCATTAAGGTATGATTATTATGGTAGATATTTGTTAAAACTTGCGAAACTGAAAATTGGCATTATTTTTCATTATCCATTTCCATTCAGCATTTAAATTCAGTATATGAAACAAAATATGTAGTTTGGTTTAGTTTATTTGACTATGGTGTAGAGTCATTATTATTATTATTATTTTAAAAGCAGGAGACGTGAAAAATATGCAATGCCTTCACCGAGACTCGAACCTTGGACTTCTCGAATTCGCGTCATGTAGGCTGCCAATTACACACGAATGCAAGTGGAAAGAAGGAAGAGAATACCTTATAATGGCATAGCACTCAAGGGCTCTCTACTTAAGGGAAGGGATGCCTTCGTGGAGGACTTTTTAAGGGGAATTGGCTCGAATACACGTTACATTTCGGGAAAACTACGAAAACGCCCATGCAGCCAGCCCCTTCGCCAAGATTCGAACCTCGGACCATCTACAAGTGTTCAGCGCTCGACCGCGGGTGGGCTGACAAAATATGTGTACATCTCTCTCTCTGTATATATATATATATACAGGATACTCTGTATATATATATATATACAGGGGCAATGGAAATGATGAAGCTTAGCAATCAGAGTCTAGTTGTTGTCGTTGCGAGTGGAAGGCAGCCGAATGGATGACACATAAAAATTTCACTTAAAAAACTCCACATCTTTATTCAATTAAAATGGCAGCTCGTTTTCTTTAGACGAAGATCTTCAGATCACATATCCAATAATTATTTAAATAGTAATAATACTAAATTTAGAACCTTGACGTCATAAATATTTTTAACAAAGGAAAGACGAAGAGACAGAGCAAAGTGCTTGTATAGCAGGCAATGGTAGGGAACAGTCTGACGAAAAATGGCGCGTAGAGCTATTTATAGTAGCGGCTACATAACAGGCCAGAGAGTTCTCGAAAGTACTGGTCTAGGGGGAAGATCCTGAAATTGCGGAAAGTTAATTAGAGGTTGCCTGTTCGCGTAGAGCAAAGCCATCGTATTTTTTGTATTTTACACATATATATTAAATTATAATAATTATTATGAGTTTCATTTAATAACGTATTACTGTATCGCAGATTAATTTGGTGGTTAGTTGAAAGAACGTCCGTATTATGTTTGTGGAGCGCAGGGAGCTTAAAATCCATTGGTACGAAACCTTTTTTCGAGGGATTGACGATAATATGAGGGAAAATTCTATGTTTAGCACTTTGCCCTTCCTCTTCCGAATTTTAGATAAAGGTATATAGTGATTTATTATCAACTGTGCTCAAAGTCCCCAACGACAAGCGCTAATACACCAAACATATTTATTTACTATCTGTGTCCACTCGTCTTACGGGTAAAGGCCAGAATCCGGAATAAGTAGCATTATGATGTACGTACTTTTAAAGAACGAAGTTAGCATTACAAATTGATTTATATAGCCAATTCATTCGCATTCAGAGAAGAAAGAATCATAAAATTGCCAGGCGTATTTTGAACGTGCATTTTCTGCAATATCTGATAGCTATCTAGTACTTCCACCTTTACTAACATACACTTATTTTCGTTTTTTGCAGATCTTTTCTTACAGATAAATGAGAAAAATGAGGCCAACAAAAATAACGAATTTTCATTTCATAATTTCAGTCAATATTTTACGCAAACCGATGAATGTAATGTTTACGAAATTAGCCTTATTGTAAAGCATCCAAAATATTTATTATTATTTTCAAATACGTTATCATATTCATTCATTCAACAGCGTTTCCCGCTGTTGAAAATAACAAAGAAAAGGAATCGCTTAACTTTCAAAACATTCCCATGATTCTTAGGGCTACTGGGTTTAATTAAAAAGTAATTACTTATATTTACCTGCCACACGTGAAACTGTTTACGCAAATATAAGGGCGTGAGCACCGGTCGAATGGGCGTCGGAAAGTATGACCCAAAAATGTTTCCCTATTGTGTTTTCTCTCGATTTTTATTACCGATGGGATAACTATGCATCTCAGAGTATGAGTATATCGATTATAGTGAAAAAATCGGTTGTTATTGATGCTTATTCTCGGAAATATTAAACTCTGAGTTCAGTATATAAATCCATTCTCAAGCAGCTGCTCTGTTTGCATATGATAATAACGACAGTAGCCCACATGTAGTGAATCAAGCAATTAATCATTACAGCAGCCGCATTATTTTATTTATACTGCAATTCGAGAATAATGTAGCTCTAAAGTTCACAAAGATTACAATCTCTTATGAATTTGAATGCTCAATTATTTAAATTACCAAATTATATACACGTAACGAAATTTGAGAGCAGGAGTGAATGCTTAAGAAATATGCGCTGTGTTTTTTTTTACTTCCTGTTATGAAAATAATAAGAAATAAATTTCTGTTAATGTAATAAGAATTTCTATGAACATAGTAAGAAACATATTTCTATGAATATATTTGATACGGAAAAAAAAATCTACAAATGCATTTTTTATCGAATATATTCGATCCCAATTTTCGAACGTAATGTCAAAACCTTATTCTTTAGGAAGTAATGAAATTAAGAGTTAATAAATTCTAAGAAAGTAATAAGAATCAAATTTCTGTAAATGTTGGAGTATAATCAAGTGCCTTTACAATAAAAAAAAATTCTGTAAATGTGTAAGAACTTCTATGAAAATAGTAAGAAGCATATTGTTGCATTGTACGCGTTCGTGGATTTGGAGTAATTGACGATAACACTCGAAGGGGTGTTGGAAGCCAAAAATCTTCAAAAAATATTGATTTGGGATTTTTGCATTTTCAAATTCTCTACACTTTTAGCTTTCTAAAAATACTATTCTTAATCTCTATGAAAATTAGAACTTTAAAAAATTTGTTTAATTTTATCATCTAATGCTTTGATAAATGAGGAATTTTATATAAGAATAAATGAGGAACGCGTTTTTCTCCAAACGTGATTTTTTTATACTCGATGTACTCTCTTTATACTCTCAGGAACTACTGCTCCCAGGTACCTAAAATTTTTATCGCTTATTTATTATATTTTCTAATATTTACTGAAATGACCTTTTTGTGATAAATTAAGATAAAAAAAAATTCACAATTTTTTTTGCGTGAGAAAAGTGCTAAATTTTACTATGCCTAATAAAATAGTCTATAAATTAGTCTAAAATTCAAAATGTTTCAAAAGCTCATTTCAGTATAATCAGATAGGTGTACGTTAATTACACAAAAAATTTCAAGAGTATATCTACAGCAGATTTCGAGAAAAGGTACATTGAAAATGGCCAATTTAACATTCTTGGTATAGGGGGTTCTGATACCTTAAGCAATTTAGGAGAAGTAATTCACTTTAGGATTTGGAGTAATTGACGACAGGACTTGAATACAATTTATTCCTCAGTATTACATAGGACAGTTTCAGAGACACGTTTACAGTCGTCGAAAAACTACGATACACACGCTGAAACAATCAGCAACACAGTCTTCAGGCTATTACGGTGAAGACAGCCTCACGGCAAAGCACTAAAGCACAACTCCCGACTACTCGGTCTATCGCTCTCAAGCTAATCTCTGAACTCAAGGCCCTACTACTACACTACTACTGCGCGTACAGGTAGGGTATATAAGCTTCAAATTAACTTCGAGAATATTCCCGAGAAATGCGTTCTAGAATGTTCTCGCTAATTTTGACGCCAAATGGGCGATTTCGCGCCAAATGTGGCAACCCTTCCGTTTTCTGACAACCCTGGCGGGGAAGTTATCTCACGGCAGCTGGGTATTTCGCAATAATATTCGTATAAATATATTCGAAAAGGGAAAAAATTATACAAATATATTTTTATCGAATATATTCGAACCTAATTTTCAAACCTCATGTCGAAATCTTATTTTTAAGGAATGAATGAAATTAATAGTTAATATATTCTACGAAAATAATAAGAAACATATTTCTGTAAATGTGATAAGGACTTCTACTAAAATAGTATGAAGCATGTTCCTATGACTACATTGGATAGGGAAAAATTTCCTACAGATATATATATATTTTTATGGAATATATTCGATCTTAATTTTCGAACCTCATATCGAAATCTTATTTTTTCAGAAATGAATGAAATTAATAGTTAATCACTTCTATGAAAATACTGAGAAACATATTTCTGTAATAAGAATTTCCACGAAAATAGTAAGAAGCATATATATTCGATAAGGGAAAAATTCCTACAAATATATTTTTTATCGAATATAGTCGATCCTAATTCTCAAACCTCCTATCGAAATCTTACTTTTTAGGAAGGAATGAAATTAATCGTTAATAAATTCTATGAAAATAATAAAAAACGTAGTCAACATATCTGATAAGAAATGCATTCCTATGAATATATTTTTTATCCAGTATGCTAAAGCCTAACGTAGAAATTCCAAATTGCTTTCTTTACGGTGAGTTATAAAATACAATTGTTATAACACAAACCTTCTACAAAAGAAGTTTTAATTAATATATTACATACATTTTGCACCTGAACGATTTTTAAAAGTTACTAATATCCCCACATTTATTGTTATAGATGTTTCTAACGTCAGTAGCCCTAAGTAATATTAAACAGTACGAAAAATTTTCCGCTTCAGTTTTCGACAACAGTTTAGAACAACAACAACAAAAAAAAAAACTATATTTGCATTTATAAGGAAAAAAAGTAGCATAATAACCAAAATTTTCGAACTCGATGTTTGATGCAATTTTTGCTGGTAGCCCGTGGATATAATTTGGATATTTTCCCCAATAAGTATACAGAAATATATGTTTCATACTCTTGCATTCTAATATGTATAAACATTTTCAATAAATGTCTGTATCTAAATGCTATAAAATAAGGATATAGTGCCAAGAAGTTTCATTATACAGCCACAATTAGCCGATGTTTCCCACTACCTCACTTGTAAGTGTAATACAGGGTGTTCATAAAATACATCTTCGACTCAGAACCCCTAGCGGCTTATCCACTCAACCAATCGAAATGAGATTCCAGATATTGTTATTTGAAGTTATGAGCTCCAGATTGTGATGAAAAATAATAGAAGTCTCACGGTTACGGTTACATGAAAAATTTTCGGAATTTTCGAATAAGGGCACCACTTTTTTCCTTACGCAAACTGATTAGCGCATTGAAAAATCATAAAGGGCGTTGGAACGATACGCTTGTGACGAAAATTGTCAGTATAAAACATCTCAAAGACGAGTATTGTAAAGGACCAATGACAACACAAGAGAGGAAAGGGGGTGGAAAAAACCTTTTACTGGAATTACAAGTTTTTAATGTGTACAGCGTTTCAAAATAGAGTCATCTCCCGTAATTGTGTAGTTCCGTGGCCACTGCGATCCCCCGACCTCACTCTGATGAATTTCTGGTTCTGGGGTTACCTGAAATCTAATGTATACACATCAAACGCATTAGATTTGTCATAATTGAAAGGTCCATAAAACATTAGGTAGATTTTTTCGTTAGGTACAGGTTTTATAAGTTACACAGATTTTTCCTGAGATGATACTTCTGAGATCTTTGTCACAGTTGAAAGCAATCTCCCGCATGCAGTGCGTTATTATCTACGATGGTGAACACGTTGAAATGCATGTTATTAACACCCTATATTACGTATAGTGCCGGTTGTTCCTGCCATATATCACGTACCTCAGTACAGAACTGTACATTTATTTTTATTTTACAAAAGAACATGTTTAAGAAGCTAATGTCTCATGAAACCAGAGCAATAAATTTTATAAGCTTTATGCTCCTTTTGTCAGAGTTTGCTGATTACCAGAATGTGTCAGGACTCAGTGTTCTGTGCATACTTTTGGCGAACATATTCGTGAAGTAGTTAAAGTCCTGATCTTGAACAGGGAGCTGAATACAGCTATGTTCTGTGGTAGAATGCTGTGGTTAAGTGGTAGAATAACTGCACGTAAGAAGGATTTAAAATTATCTTTTATTAAACCACTATTATTTACAGCCACTTCCCAACTGGGGAGAAATAACAGAAAATAATGATCGCACTTGGGTCTAACTTGAACAATCAAATAATTTAAAATAAAGTTAAATAGAAATTAAGTAGTCGCTGCTCACAGAGCTATGAACGCGAAGTTGGCCTCTATGCTAAACGATAAAGGGTGCGTAGCAAGATTTAGCTAATACTAACGCACTTAGATTATTTCAATAAGTAATAGCGTAACAGCGCTACGGCTTAGAATTTAAATACTAGCTCGTCAGGTGGACGTCGAACAGAGCCGCAGTGATCTGAGACTAAAAGCTCTCTCACACCGAGAAGTTCCTTGCTAACCCTTAAATACGAAACTTGGCTCCACTTCAAATTAGCATAAAGCTGAAACGCGCGCTCATTCTAACGGGAAGTTGAAATAAGAACTTACAGGAAAGAGAAAATTAACATAAAACTTTGTTAGTTTAAACTAAAACCTTACTAATGTTTAGCTATTAATTTTTATTCTTAAAACAAGAGGAATTAATTTAAATTTACCGCAAGTTGCGGTAACAGCAAATAACTCTAAACATGTTCAACAAAAGCAATTGTTATCTTCCCAAACAGCATACAAACAACTTGATTAAATTCACATATGAAAGTAAAACATCAAAGCGATTAAGCAGATAGCTTTGAAAGTGAGACATATCCTAGGTTTTAATTTATATCTTCATTTAAATCATTCAATTTCATTGCTATACGTTTACTATTAACAAAACACTGAACCCGTTTCGTTTATCCTAAAAGAAGAATAATTAGCGTAAATGAGGTCGAGGAACGTTTTAAATGAATTAATGTGTTGACAGAATGCTTTTAAGGTTGACGTGAGAAGAAATAATTAACTGGAAAAAGAAAAGATTTCCAATTGTTATACTTTCATATCATTATTTACCTAAAAGTTGGAATGCAAAATAAACATACGCGTTAATTAATTAGCTTGCTGAGTTAATTAGATGAACGTGGAAGAAAAATTAAATGGAGATAATTCAGTCATTGTTCATATCTATGAGAGTTCGAACAATAAGAATTAAAATTTCCATCAAAATTTTGAAATCAGTTTTTACGTACTTGTACCAAGTAAAGAAAGTATTGTAATCGCAAAAATTTTCGGGTATCATATTTCAATGAAAATATCCATTTTGACCGCTCCCGAATCCATCTGAACGATTTTTTTACGCGACATCTGTAGGTACATAATAAAGAATAAACTTAAGGATTCTTTTTTTCAAAACGAACTGGAAAATGGATTCAGAAAGGAACTTGCTTTTGTAACATCTCTATGTACGTACGTACGTATGTATGTAGGTAGGTATGTATTTCGAATAACTCAAAAGCGCCGCATTACACAAAAACGATTAGTCTTAGAAAGCGGAAATTTTGTATATGGGACTGCTACAGCACCTAATGTGCACCTCCCTTTTTTGTTGTTGCAATTGGCCACATCAAACGTGTATATGTTACTGTGAAAGACCGAGATTGGAGAATGTCGACTTTCACCGGAGAATGTCAACATTCACCAAATACGTCGGTGAAACATCGAATATAACATTGCATTCTTGTACATTCGGACCCTCACCGGTGTATGACGACAATCACAGATACGCTCTGGTGTAGGTCGAAAAGAGAGGCGACTGGCTGTTTCCCATAAATGCAGTTCTAAAAGCAAGGGCCTCTTCTGCAATTCAAAGTCTCATAAAAGTTTAAGTTGTTGCAATTAATCAGATTTGAATCACATAATTTAGTAAGTTTTTTATTACTATTATTTTATTTTCTCATTTATTACGTACTGTATAATTAAGTAAGTTTTTTAACTTCTATTATTTTCCTTTCTCATTTCGAATGTATTGTGTGTTTTAAGTACTTGTGTGTTTTTTCGCGACTGAATTACGGAGAAGAAAATATAATATTCTCATACATTCAACATTCACCATTAGTACATGGTGAATGTCGACATTTACCAGTGTAAGTCAGAAATAAGAGTATTTGGAAAATATTTCGGACATACACCAAGCGACTATGTGAATGTTGACATTCACCGGTGAAAGTCGACATTCTCCAGATTTCGGTGTTTCACCGTAACACATACACTCCCGTTTGTGAAAATTGCAACACCATGAAGGACTTACGCGAGTGAGCTGAAATTTTCAGGAAATGCAAAGTAGCGCATGATATGCAAATGATTAGAATTGCAAATCCGTAGCGCATGCGTATGCTGAGCAGCGCCCTCTGAACGGCTGATGGATCCGAATAAATAGACGGCTGTAGCGAGGCGTGTATGGTTATCGGTGATTATCTGCTAGTGGTAAACGTTAACTCAATCTGTACTTATGCCTCGTCGACGAAAGAGAGCGAGATTTGAACAACTTACAGAGTTTGAACGAGGGAGAATCATCGGCCTTCGTGAAGCTGGATTGTCGTATCGTGCAGTAGCCTCTCGTGTGCAGCGTAACAGCAGCACAGTGATGCGCGTTTGGAAGCAGTGGACGGACGAGTGTCGGACAACTCGGAAATCCGGGAGTGGACCCCGAAATGTGACGTCAGCTCGCGATGATAGACACCTGGTCCGCATGGCGCGGACGGACCGTACAGCTTCCTCTAGACAATTGGCAGCACTGTGGTCAATAGCTACAGGTGTTTCATTGTGTGCTTCATCAATTCGTAGACGTCTGCTGCAGTGTGGACTGCGCGCACGGACTCCTTTATACAGGATCCCCCTAACGCACGACCATCGCCGCCTGCGGCTACAATGGGCCAATCAGCATAGAGACTGGCGTGCTGATTGGCAGCATGTCGTGTTTTCTGACGAATCCCGCTTTAATTTGTGGTACCATGATGGCCGCATTCGTGTCAGACGCTATGCCGGTGAACGCCACCTTCCGGAGTGCATTATCGAACGCCACAGTGGACGAACACCCGGAGTTATGGTCTGGGGCGCCATAGCATATCATAGACGATCTCAATTGCTACGAATTGTGGGCAATCTGAACAGCAACCGGTATATCCGTGAAGTTCTACAGCCCGAAGCTGTTCCCTTCCTTCAAAGCTTGCCAGGCGCTGTATTTCAACAGGACAATGCCCGCCCTCATACTGCTCGGATTGTTAAATCCTTCTTTGCAGCGCAGCAGGTACAGCTTCTTCCTTGGCCTGCGTGTTCCCCGGATATGTCGCCAATTGAACATGTGTGGGATGTCATTGGTCGGCGTCTTGCTCGTGATCCTCGTCCTGTTGCGTCTGCAGACGAACTTTGGGTACGCGTACAAACGATATGGAATGCTCTTCCTCAGTCAGACATTCAAACTTTGTTTGACTCCATGCCACGTCGTGTAGCAGCACTTATTGCGGCGCGTGGTGGCCACACAAAATACTGATTCTGATCTCTTGTTCTTGTTTGTTTGCTTTGAACATTTAATCATTTATTTGTACCACTACCACTCAACTGTGTATTAAATTGCATTCAATTATGACGATTCCTTCTTGGTGTTGCAATTTTCACAAACGTGAGTGTATATATCCACCTTCTTACCCGCCTCGGTGAGGTCAATGTTTTCAGTCTTATATGCTAGTAAACTGCATTTTTTGCTTTAAAAGTGATTGAATTATGTCGCTCTTGTTTCATGTTAAGATTTTTATGTGTTTCGTTAATCTGCACGTAGTAGTCGTAGAATTATCAATAATTTAAATTTGTAAATGGACCTGGCCATAACGTGACGGCTATTTGTTTACATTTGAAACTTCTTAATAACGTCGTGAATTAACTCAGTTGATGCGCCAACTTCAGTGCCTTTTTGCATAGTGGGGGCCAAATGTTAACGTTATTTTTTGTGCGCTGAAATTTTTGTCTTTTCGCACGTTGGCCGAATTGCTTGTTCTTGTGTAAAAACTCTAATTGTAAAAATTGTTTTTTAAACTGTTTTTAACTCTGTTCGGTGTTTTAGGTTTTTTTATTTTACCATTTTTAATGATGTTTTGAGATTTCCTGTACTTTTGTTTTGTCGCGGAGTGAGAACTGAATTGATTAAATACAAACTATATCTCTAATGAAATTCGAGGAAATAGGTTTAAATGAAGTGCAGGAATAATGTGTATAATTTAATGAGCCGTGCAAGGAAGTCATGTGGTGTCCAAATCAGACTTTTCTTATTAATGATAAACGTTTCCCCAGAATTAAAGATTCCGGGTTCTATAGACCTAATCATGCCGAATATGAAGAAGTTGGAAATAAGTACTACTTTTCAGCTTCTTTTTTAAAAGAAAAATAATGCACACTATTGCCATGCAATAAAATACAATCTTTAAAATATAAACTAAATTTTACAAAAAGAAACGGGGGAGAAAAAGAAAGATGATTGCAATTAATATTGTTGCGTTTGTTCACGGGTTCGTGGATTTGAGCGATTGTTGAAAAACTACGACAAGCCCGCTGAACAATCAGCAACACAGCCCTCAGGCTATCACACAACAACAGTGAAGACAGCTTCACGGCAAAGCACTAGAGTACGACTCCCGACACGATTCGGTCGCTCTCGGAACTCAACGCACTCTCGATACTCTCCACCCTACAACTGGCGATGCACTCGATAGCCTCAACGATGCCCACTCTCGATGCACCAACTCGCGATACACTCGATGATCAGCTCGACACTAGACTGCTGATGCACTGACGAGACAGTCGACACTATACTAGACAGACGATCAACTCGATAGACTGCGAGGCACTCGATATTAGACTCGATAGTCTCAACGATGCAGGCTCTGGATGCACTTCATGATGTGCTGACTAGGCACTTGACTGCTACTCCGCGTACTGGCAAGGTGTATATAGCTTTTGGCTTACCTTCGAGAACATTCTGGGCGAAACCGGTAAGAATTCGTCCCAGAATGTTCTCCATCCGTCTACGGGATATCGCCGATTTTGTCGCCAAATGGGCGATTTCCGGCCCAATATGACAACTATGCCTTCCCTTGCCATTTTATGGAAACCCTAAATCTGCCTTGCCGGGAAGCTATCTTGCCGCATGGTGGACATTTCGTAATAGTACGTTCCTTTTGCATCATTCTCACCAGGTTTCATTTTTATACGATAACTGACAGGTTAAAGTGTTTCAATGAAATTCGGTTGTAGATACATGTAACACAGGGATTATGGCAAACCCTTTTATCGATTCCATCAGTTATATTAATAAGATTTTTTGCCACTAAAAAATGTTAAAATGAGATTAAAAGACAGCAGCAGAAGTTTGAAGCAGAGTTTGGCAACAGTTTTTATGGTGTACCAGAAGAAAATTTCCTTCGCACAGTCAAGGTAATGACTGAAAGAGTTATTTCAAGCGTTAAAAGAAGGAAGAATTCGTTATGGGCTTACAAGAGTTTTTGAAATTGCTCATTTATTGAACAATGGAACTAATAGCCATTAAAATAAATACGGCAACAAATTTAAAAATTATTACAAACAATTGAATAAATGTTTCTGTACTGAAGTACTACATAATGCATAGTGCTAAAGACATCTTTCATTAATTACAACAACGGAATGTCTATACATATATATAAAGTAAGTCTGTTTGTTTGTCCTCTAAAAACTCAGTCACTACTATAGCTATCGTCACCAAACTTTCAACAATTCTCTTCTAGGTCCTAGAAATGGTCGACGTCCACTTTAAAAAAAAAAATAGCTAAAATCAGAGATATTAATTAAAAACACGGAAAAACGATCATTTTCGCCCTCATTTTTCCGAGTGGCAACAATCTCGCAAGCTGGAGATGAAAATCTGCTTTATTTCGAAAGTTGTTGCCACTGCTCGCTTTCAAATCCTAGAGTTTGTTAATAAAAAATTTCTAAATTTTACGACGAAATAAAAATAACATTGCGAAACATTACATACATCATTCCCAATTCCAAAAATTCGTGGGAAGCCATTTCGACTATTCTCATCTTCGTGAGACTTTCATCAGCCGAAATATTAATTAAAAACTCTGAAAGCGCTCATTTTCGCAGTCATTTTTCCGAGTGGCAACAGTCTGGCGAGTTAGATATAAAAATGTTTATTTCGAAAAGTGTTGCAACTGCTGGCTTTTCAAATCGTAAATTTTGTTAATCAAAAATTTCTTACAAAATCTATATATATATAAAGAAGAATATCTGTTTGCATTATTGATTTCGGATCAATTATGACTAAAATTGAATACAAGTGAAATATTAGATGGAATTTGATTCCATATCCCATCAGAGTGAATGTATGCCTATGAATCGTATTTTTTGCATCTTTATTACACAAGGATACGGCGGAATCGTTCTCTCTGATGTTAGATGCATTACTCTCAATCTAGCTTAGCTGGCATCGAGTACTTGCGCTAGTATGCATATAAAAAGTATCTTAAATCTATTATAAATTGAAGGCTTTCAAAAGTACTTCAATTAAACATATTATTATAAATAAAATAAATATTTAAATTGATAAGAAATGAGTTCATTTTCTTTAAATATGTTAATTTCTTAAGAGATGCAGCAATAGTTTAAAACAGGGGTCGGTAAACTACAGTCCATTTATGTTTTAAAGCAGAATGGAGTGCAAATTATTTTGTTAAAGAAGTAAATAACAAAATATTATGTTTATTATATAATGACAGACAGCATATTAGAGCAGTTCTTGTTTCGATCGCAACAAATTTTGCGTCTTCTAAGAACCAACATTTCCTTCCAGGCTTTCTATGAACTGAAAAGTAGTACCCAACCTACTACAGCCATACAACAAAAAGGAATTGACTGACACCATTAAAAAGCGAAAGACAGCAGAACCATTGAACAGTATCCAAAACAAGACTTTGTACACGCTTAATGAAGATGGTTCATCTGATGAGACAATCGCTGTTGGAGGTTCTGGAGTATTTCTGACTGTCCCAGGCGATATTACTTTTCAACAAACAACTGGCGTTGGAGTCATAGTCCCTAACTTCACAACGAGCTTCTGGCAATAGCAGAGACATTTGACATGACAGACCCTTCCCATTTCTGAGCAAGCAAAAGGACTCTATGTTTTCGGTCACTTAAAAGCAGTTCTTCGGACAATTGTGGATGGAAGCTGTCTGATCATCAATGAGATCCACTTTCGCCTAAACGAGCTTCAAATGTTAGATAAGGTCTGCATTCTCCAATAATGTTGGCGCATGTCAAAATTACAAGTAACGAGAAAGCAGATAAACTGGCAAAAGAGGCTCGAAATCTCAACAATAATAGTAACATAAATGCCGCCCTCTCGGACGCAAATGCCATGGCCAAATACAAATTGAACGAAAATTCAATTCCAGTAAGGCAACAGTTCCATAATACCATTGGAGATCAACTTATAATTTAAACCGTAGTCAGGCTTAGAACTGGCCATCGCAGAGGATTGAAAATTGACAAAGAGGATAGGAAAACCTACAGCAATTGCGACAACTGCCCGGACACAGAACTGACAACCGCACATACTTTTGGCTGTCCGATCACCCTCGCTGAATTATTAACATTTGGGGTATTGTTTAAGAGACCAAACCTTTACGATTATACCATTTTGCGGATTGTCAGGGATGTCAGCTTCGGCTATGGCACTATTTGAATAAGCTTTATCAAACAACAACAACATATAATGACAATAACAGCTGTGCGAAAAGAGTAAAATGTATATCATGATAACCTAAGCCCTCACAGAAAATGAAAGATCGGTAATCTTGGAAAGCTTAAAACGGAGTGCTTCATGAAAACGCAATTTATTTGTAAAAGTAAAAAATAATTAATGAAGTAAATAACTAAAGCCAGCTTACGAATGGCTCGTTTAGTAGCTATGAAACGGAAACTATGTGCCAACGGTGAATTAATTATAGCATGCTTGCTTTTGGTAGCCGAAGTCCAGAGAAAATGAATTTTTTTTCCATCTGTAAACTGTTACAGATATAGCAATATCCCATATTCCTTCTTGCGCTCAAAGCTATAAATGCGAATATACATTTATAGCTTTTAAATACCCCCAAAAATACATGTCTGCGATGTTATTGTCACACGATGATTTGTAGGTGCTTTAATTTTTACCAGGAATTTTGTTCCTACGATATTTTAAACTTGAGATGTTTGTGAAACACTTTATTTTCGTCGACGATATATTATATCTGCAATATTTTCTCCTTGCTTTCTTTTCTCCCACGATGTTTTTTACGACGACGTTTTTGCCTTGCGTTGTTTTCTCTTCGATGTTTTCGGCGGACACACAATAAAGACTTTCCGTCAGACCTTACGCTGGAAATACTGTCTACAAAAGGACATTTTTAAAATTTTTTATTTCATTTTATTTTTATTTATTTATTTATTTATTTTAGTGTCAGAGAAATGCGTATACATATTATGTAAAAATATCACTTTCAAAAACATTTTTGAATCTTTTTTGCCTTTCTAGTTTGCCAAGACTAAAATTTTAACTATCTGGCTATAAGTTAAAAGTGAGGTACTGTAAAAACAAGGATTTCGACTTTCTCGCAAGAGCAACATTTGTCAGGTGCGTAGAAGATAAATGACGTAAGACGTTTCTGATGTCCCAAAAATTGGGCATCTACAAAAATTTCTCAGATCAAGATAGCATCTTTTTAATCAGATCTAAGCTGTTAAGATGACATTTTGTAGTTCAATATTTATTTGGATAATATTTTGTTTACAATACTATAATTTTATTGCATTCATATTTATTAAAATTATATATTTATTTATCACTAATCAATTTTAATAATGGTTTAATTTAACTTTTCAGGCAGCACTTTGCATTTTTATGGGGGGAGGGGAATGGCTTATTTATTATTCATTTTAAAGACATAAAAATATTATTAAATGTTTTATTTAAAAGTGCTTCCCATATCGAATATAAAACACATTTACTATAAGTCTACTTATTGAAAAAAATCAGTCCTAGCTAGAAATTTAATCCATATTTATTATCACCGTAATAGAGGGCAAAAGTAGCAAAGGTTACTAAACTTGCTGAAAACAAATCATATAAAAAGTTTGTTTGTTTTAGTTTTCTCTGTCATCAATATGCTCAAAAAAGATAAACTCTTAAATTTAAAAAATGATGCAAATTTTAGAAAACTGAGGAATCTGCTATTATAAATAAAACTTGTCTACTACAGACAGCTGATGTAGAACGGAAATCCTGTCTGCTACAATAATGATACATAGTATGGAAAATTTGCATAAAATTATACTTATTTATAATGCTGCATAAGGAGAAATCATTTTCAAGCGGAAAGAAGACTACATTTTACTCTTCGCTGAGCATAAAACATCTGATTGAAGTAGAACATTCAGCAGCGAACTAGATGCGCAGAATTTTTGGACGAGTAAGAATAAAACCAAATGTTTACTGTAAAACCAGAACCCATTGCTTCCACCATAATGCACCTAGCCACGGTTTCTTTGCGCTTAGTAAAGCCAAAGTTTAGGTTAGGAGTGTTAATTCTGTATTCCATATAGTTTAAATGTATGGTTTTGCTACATGCAGGGCAGCGGAGTTTACTTTGTAGAGACATTAGGTTTATTTAAACCTGGAGACGTGAAAAATGATCAATGCCCTCCCCGGAACTCGAACCTCGACCCCTCGAATACGCGTCGATTGTGCTACCATTACACCACGAAGGCATGCAGAAAGGAGGGAGGAAACACCTTATATACTCTCCTTTTAAAGGGCGACTGGGAATGAGGGGACCCAGTCGCCAAATCCTGGTGGCGAAGAATCATCATCTACCATCTTTTTAGTTCGGGGAGGCCACTGTAGACTCATTACGTTTTTTTGAAGCAGAGGATGTGAAAAATGTGCAATGGCCTCGCCGGGTCTCGAAGCTGGAACTTTAGAATTCGCGCCGAGTGTGTTACCGTTACACCACGAAGGCATGCTGAAAGGAGGGAGAAGAAAATACCTTATAAGTTTCCGTTAAAAGTTTTAGTTCTCGCAACCATCAAGTCGACGTCTTATAAATCGTTTTATCTCTTAAGCTTTTACTTTGGTCATGATCCTTTTAGATAGAAGGCACACGGGATGAAAAGTCGTTTGGTAGTCTTTTTCGGTTACTCATAAGTGAGTAGGCACATTAAAATTACTTAGTGTAATCGCATGTTGTTATATTTTCTTTGCGGGGTGGGGGAAAGTGTCTTCTAACTGCAGAAAAATACTTCATATTGCAATTGCAATAAAAAGAAAGAAATTATTCTTTCTTAAAATGTTAAATCAACGTCGTAGTTGTTGGGCAACGCAGTTTTCGAAAGCGCAGACGAGTACAAATATTAATACTTAACCCTCTTGATTACTTTCGCCGAGATCCTCCGAAGCAGACACATTTTTTCAAAGAATTTTCAATGCTACATTTGGATACGAGTTTAACTTTGTTTTCTTTTTATGCGGCTCCCGCTTCACATCCTTTTTCACATCGCGTGATCCTCCCTACCCCATACCATAGCATCCTCTCCAAGGTCATTCCATTCAACCTTTTTGATGAAGCTGGATGACAGTAAGCAAAAACAAGAGCTGCACTGTCGGTTGTTTTGCCGCAAGGTATCCGCAAAGTCACATGCGATGGTAAGACGCAAACTTCACCATTCGTGAGAAACACCGCTTCGCGACGGGTCTTCTATGTCAAGGACGAGAAAAACTGGAAACGCATTCGTAAAGCAAGCCGAATCAATTCCTTCAAGCATTAAACAGTCTGAAAATAACTGTCTATATGATCGATGAGTTGAGTCACACTTATGTTTTCTGCAGCTTTGACTAGCGGTACGATTCCCACATGTGAAAACATTTACTAAAATCGAAGTATCATATATCTAAGGCAAACTTCCAAAGAGATCAACACTAAACTGCATCTTCATCAGCATCTGAATATCTGTAAAGTATGAGAACTTAATTCCCGTGGTGAAATTTGCCAAAGAACTAAAACAATAAAAGTCTCACACAAGACTGATTCTAATCTGAAATTCCATCTGGAGCATGGTTCTTAATATCGTAAATACAGTCGCAGTTCAAGGCTGGAATTGGAGGAGGGGAGAAGTATAGTTGCACTCGATACATGTGTTTAAAGCGTAAAGATAATTTGCTTTTTTTTTTCCAGACATACAAAGAAAAGAATAAGCTGTCAAAAGAAATGGCTATTTCTTCCATGCCTTTCCAATACATTCCTAAAATTCAAAAAGAAATCAGAACTCCACTCACACAGCAAACGGTTGAGAAAGATGTTATCCTAGCCTAAAAGATTCTAGTAATATTCTTTCAGGACGTATGCATTCATAAAAACCAAGAATTACTACATTTCCGATAAAGGTAATGCAGGAAAACTTTAAGAACAGCATATCTTTAAAATTTCCGACAGTTTAGGCAGTTTCGTTCGCTGGAGATAAAAATATTTTATTCCGTTAAGTGTATTGCCACTGCTCGCTTTGAAATCGTTGAGTTTCGTAATCAAAAATTTCGTTGTAGAGTTTAAAAAAAAAGTAACAAAACAAATTCGAAATTCAAGATTCCGGCTTCCAGGTGCCCTTGTTCGGGTGGAGGACTACGTTTAAAATATGATAGCTCTAAGAATCATTTTTTTTTAGTCCGAAGGGGCTTTGTTCCTGAAGAATTATTGTTTTCGTTTTGCCATTTTGCGTTGAATCACTCTGAATGTAAGGTTCACTAAATTGTTGCCATCAATATTACAGCCTTGTATTTTATGTGAAGAAATTAAATAATGAAGAATCTGCATAAATGCATGTACGTTTCTCGCATTGTAATAAAACAACGTACCTAGAGCTATCCAATTTGAATGACATAATCCTACTGCGAATATGGGCACCTTGAAGCCCTGATTTGAAATTTGAATTTGTTTTATTATCGATTTTATATTTTGTAAAACTTTAACGAATTTTTGATTATAAAACTCAAGGATTTCAAAGCGAGCCATTGCAACGTTGTACAGAGAAAACAATTTTATCTCCAGTGCGTGAGACTGACTATATATCGGAAATTCTAAAGATATGCTCAATTTAAAATTCTTTTGCGATATTGCTCTTGAAATGAACTTTATGGTTTAAGTGCGAAGAACATCATATTTAATAAATAAAGGTTACACACAAAATGTTAAAAAACCGCCCCTTTGGAAGTAATTCAAAATCTTAAACCTGTCTTTCTTTTCTTTTCTTTTTTTTTTTTTTT
>KK119090.1:55252-151882 GCA_000611955.2 Stegodyphus mimosarum | reverse complement strand
TTTAAAAAAAAAAAAAAAAAAAAAAACGCAAACTAAACAATGAAAAAAAAAAGAATAGAAAAATATGAACAGTTTTGTTTAAATAACTTCAAATGAAAAATACGAAATGTAATTTGCGTCAGTGTCATCTTTCACTATATGATAAAAACAATAGAAAGCGCGCTCCACACCACTTTTGCATCAAGCGTTTGATAATGTAAATTGGGCTCTCGGACAGACATATTTACTGTGCAATGTCACGCACTTTTAAGTCACTACCAACAAATAATTCGCAAATTATCATCGTAAGTAAATGGTAGTAAAATCCAAGCTAATAGCTTACAACTTTTCACTCTTTCTTTATGTTATTATTACTGCAAAAATAAAGCCATGTGTGCATATTACCGCATACACGCTACATGCATAACACTTCTGAAAACAGATTGAAAAATAAACAGACAATAACAATCGACCAGTTTACACTCAATATGCAAAAAAATGTAGATACATCCACCAAAAACAAATCCTGCCTTCGAAATGAAAATCTTTGAAAGTAACAATGTGTCCGAAGTCTTTTAATCTTCAAAGCAATAAAAAAGAAAATTTACTTTAATTCTTTGATTACATATTCTTTTATGCGGAAGGCGTTTCGATTTTAAACAAAGATCAGGTCAACTAATCAGATAAAACAACCATAATTTAACTTTGCATTATTATTTATGAACTGAATAAATAAAAAAATATTTACAGAAAATATAACGTTTATAGATAAAATATTTACAATAACGCACTCATTTCCAACCTGAATATGAAATCTTCTCTGGATAAAAACCAAACGATTCGGTTGGTGTTGCCATACTTGCAATTGAAGTTCTCATATTTACAGATCTTAGTTCTACACGATAAGATAAGCATTTTAAATAATTATTCTCCACAATCTATGTAATTACCCTTTTCCACTACCCACTCTTTTATAATATTATTTGCAGAATGTTATTTCTACCGTAATTCTAAAATACTGTTACAATCTTGAATATTTTACACGCCATTTTTTTTCGTTATGAGAAAATTTAACAAAACAATCTCTAGGAAATATGATTTCCGAAACACTCATTTCACTCTAATAATCATGAAGAAGCACATTCTTGTGGGTACGAAATTTAATTCACGAGAAAAAAAGAAGGAGAAAAAGTGAAAATAACCAACCATCAGGAAATTGTTTCCAAGAAGAACCAAGAACATTCGTTTCCACGAAATGCATTATTTTTTGTTCTTTCTGTTTTCTTTGTGAATGTGAAAAAAATCCTTCTAGTTCCCTTCTAACGAATTCGTGCGGTTATAATGACAGTTAACATCTAAATGACAAGTGGAATTTAATTCCTTTCGGCATGCACGACAGAACGAGAAACAGAAAACAACGTGTTGAACAAAATGTGTACGAAATATTTCACATCACATTTTTTAAAAGCTCCAGAATACCTTTACCAGTGCAAAGAACCGGAGGAAAATAACTTTAAACTTTCACGATGGAAGCTGCTACGCCGTTTTTATAAATATTGGCAGTATTTGTGATGTAGAAATGGCAACACGAATTTGATCTTTAAGTAAATTTAGAATGTTAAAAAAATCAGGTGAAAAAATGGTTTTTTAAAGCCTGAGTGATAGAAATTGCTGCTTTGGTTTTATAAAAGGTCTACACTGTGATGCATAAAAAGCATCACGAATAAGAGATTACGAGGCCTTAATCTGGAAATGGGGAAACAAAATAAATCTGAATAACAGAAGTTATTGCACTGTTGCTTATAAATATTTAAATTTGTTGTGTAGATGTGGCAGTGCGAATAATAACTCCATCAAAAAAACAATTTGGTGCAATTAGTGCTTATTCCAAAATCGAAATTTAATTATAGCCAATTTCCTCTTTTAAGAATGATGTTCATACAGTTTCATACTGTTTTTGGCAGTAATAAAATTCTTATATTATCATGTAGTATGTATTTCTATTCCTATGCTATTGAACTGAATTTTATGGTTTAAGTGCGATTTAATTTCAAATTTTATTTTCTTTTACTTATTACTTCAAAGGAGCAATTTGCCCCGAAGGACTATTGATTTCGTTTTGGCATTTTGCGTTTGTTCACTATAATTGTCGGTCCACTTTTCAAATTGTTACCACCAAATATTAGAGCCCTGTATTCTATTTAAAGAAATTAAATAATGAAAAATCTGCATAAAAATACATGTTTCTCGCATTGTGATGAAACAATGGTACCTAGAGCCATCAAGTTTTCAATAAATTACGTTTTCACCCGGATATGGGCATTTGGAAGTCGAAATCTTGAATTTGGAATTTGCTTTATTATCTGTTTTATATTTTTTAAAACTTTAACGAATTTTCGATTAACAAGCTCAACGATTTGAAAGCGAGCAATGGCAACACTATACCCCCCCCCCAAAAAAATTGTCTCCAGCGCGCGAGACTGTGTATCGGAAATTTTAAAGATATGCTCATTTTAAAATTATTCGATATTGCTTGATATGCTCATTTTAAAATTATTTTGCGATATTGCTATTGAACTGAATTTTATGGTTTGAGTACGTAGAACATGATACTTAATAAATAAAGGTAACACACAAAACGCTAAGAAAACGTCCTTTGGACGTAATTTAAAATCTGAAACCTTCCAGATTTTTTTTTTCTTTTTTTATATATATTATATTTTGTAAAACTTAAAAAATTTTATTAACAAACTGTGTGATTTGAAAGCGAGCAGCAACAACATTTTTCGAAATAAAGCATTTTTATTTCCAACGCGGGAGACTGTTGCCATTCGAAAAAATGAGTTCGAAAATTAGTGTTTTTCAGAGTTTTTATTAATATCTTGGCTGATTGAAGTCGTACGAAGATGAGAACAGTCGAAATGGCTTCTGACGAATTTTTGGAATCGGGAATAATGTACTTAATATTTGGCAATGCTATTTTATTTTGTTGTAAAACTTGGAAATTTTTTAATATACAAACTCTACTATTTGAAAGCGAGCAGTGGCAAACTTCTCAAAATAAAGCAGATTCTTATCTCCAGCGTGCGAGACTGTTGCCACTCGGAAAAAATGAGTGCGAAAATTAGCGTTTTCAGAGAATTTAATTAATATCTCTGATTATAACTACTTTTTTTTTTTTTTTTTTTTTTTTTTTTTTTGAAAAAAGTGGACGTCGACCATTTCCAGGACCCAGAAAAGAATTGTAGAAAGTTTGGTGACAACAGTTATAGTAGTGACTGAGTTAATCACGAACAAACACACAAACAGACATTCTTTTTTATTCATATAGATTGACGCCATCTATGTAATTTCGCAATTTTTTTAAAAGATATTCTATTTTAACCCGCGGGAAGGCGCGTGGGGTGTATTATACCCCACCCCCACAAAATAGTGGAATATTCCCAACTTGTGAAACCGCAATTTTATGCCCCTTTCAGTAGCTGAGTTTCTAGTAGTGTATGACCTTCAGATCCGGTTTACTGTTGCATATGTGTTTCAGAAAAAGATTTATTGGCATTTGTTGGAACTGGGGTATGACACACCCCACGCGCCTGTCCACGTAAGTGTTTTCCTGACGGAATATTTATTTCAGAAATTAAATTCTAGAGTAAAGCAATAAGTATTTCTACTCGCAAGGGATTTTAAAGTAGCTAAAATGATATTTTTAAAGATTTTTAGTGAATATGGCAAAAAGAATGAGTCCCTATGAATTAGAGATGCAACGGCTGCGAGATTTATTAGAAACTGTTGAAAGTGATGAAGATTGCATTTCGGAAATTGAAAGTGATACTGACATTGAAATATTATTGAACATAATACAGATACAGAAGAAGATGATGAACTGGATAATACTAAAGATGATGATGATTCTGATGATTTTGTTGGAAAAGATGAAAAAACGGTGTGGAAAAAAAAAGAAATTTAGGCAAAATGTAAGAGTTCGTTCGCATAATATTATGACTCATCTTTCAGGACCTGTAAGAGAAGCCAGAAATGTTACTGTTCCCTTTAGTAGTTGGAATATTCTTATTGATAATAGTATACTGTCAATAATTGTAGAATGTACGAATTTATATATTTCTGAGATAGTTTTACATTATAAACGTGAAAGAGATGCAAAACCTACTGACGTGGTCGAGATAAAAGCAGTTATAGGACTTTTATATTTATGTGGTCTTCACAAGTCATCGCATCTCAACGTAAAGGACCTTTGGGCTACTGACGGTACAGGTATTGAAATTTTTCACACAACAATGCCCTATAAGCGATTTTTATTTCTTTTACGTTGCATGCGTTTCGACAAATTGCTAGACAGGCCACAGAGAAAACTCTTTGATAAATTAGCCGCAATTAGAGATTTCTTTGAAAAATTTATTTCAAATTGCAAAGATTCTTATAATTTAGGTGAGTACGTCACTATTGACGAGAAACTTGAACCCTTTCGGGGCCGATGTGGGTTCCGGCAATATATGCCGAACAAACCAGCAAAATACGGAATCAAGATTTTTGCACTGGTAGACTCAAGAACTTTTTATACTTCTAATATGGAAATATACTGCGGTACACAGCCAGATGGTCCCTTCAAGGTCAGTACTAGTCCATCTGACGTTGTGAAAAGATTAATTCAACCACTGCATAAATCTAGCAGAAACATTACTACAGATAACTGGTATACGAGTTACCCACTAGCTGCGGATCTTCTAAAAGAAAAGCTGACACTTGTAGGAACAATGCGGAAAAACAAAAGGGAAATTCCTCCTACTTTTGTTACTTCTAAGGGAAGGGAAATATTTTCTACACTTTTTGGTTTTGAAAAAGATAAAACATTAATTTCTTATGTTCCTAAAAAAGGAAAAACTGTTCTTATGCTTTCAACATTACATAACGATGATGCTATAGATGATACTACTGGAGAAAAGAAAAAGCCAGAAATGATATGTTTTTATAATATAACTAAGGGAGCAGTGGATACGGTAGACGAAATGGCAGCAAGTTATTCAGTTGCCAGAATAACAAGGAGATGGCCAATGGTAATTTTTTTTTCTGCTCTGAATATTGCTGCAATAAATGCTCGAATCATATTGCTTTCAACTGCTAATCCACCAACCAGATATAGAAGCAGACGCCTGTTTTTGAAGGACTTAGCATTAGAACTAATTAAAAATCGTATTGAACAAAGATCAGATATTAATACGTTAGCGAGAAATTTACGTACGGCGTGCAAAAGAAGAGCAGAAGTTTCTACGAATAATTCAAACGAATCTATGAAATTCGAAATAACTAAATATAAAAGATGTGGTGAATGTCCTCGAGCTAAGGATAGAAAAACTCGAATGAGATGTATAAAATGTGAAATCTTTCTTTGCCAAGAACATATTAATGTATTATGTTCAAAGTGTAACCAGATAAAATAAGCATTGTGCATTAGAGATGCAACAAAACTTAAAGGTATGATGTCTCTTTTGTTATTATTTTCATTTATTTTTATTTTAACTCTATAAGCTTAATACTGGAAATTAATTTTTGGTAACCTAAGGTTTATTCACGTATAATAAATAAGAAAACTGATTTAAAACTAAATAAAACCTTTTTTTATCTTATTTTAAATATTGGGGTATGTGAAACCCCACGCGCCCGTTCAAGTAACTTTTCTTGGTGCGCCTTCCGCCGGGTTAACTTCGTCCCATTATAGATACCTTCATAAATATGAAACTTAATAACTTGATCATGGACTTAAAAATTAATATCTGTGTTGTGAAAACGTAAATCTTCATTTTCAAATAAATTCAATCCCTAAATAATTTATGGAATTAGGATAGTTATAGAACATAAAAAGTGTATATCACAAAATGTTCATTATAATTGTTATAAAAAATGTTATTGTATTTTTGTTTCTTCCAATAACAAATTTAATTTGTTTAGTGCGGCAAAAATCCGACCATTCATCTTTGTTTCTAAACTAAATTCTAATTTAAAAAAATAACGAATCAAAAACTGAACTGATTGCATTTTATGTGGTGGCAATAATATAATCTGGATTTTTGTACCAGAAATTAAAACACATTCGAAGGTACTTTTCATAAATATCTGTCTTCTGACTTGCGTTTCGAAATAAATTGCCCAACAAATACATCCGTTGTTACATTACATGATGTCTGCTCCATTCGCGCTATCAGAAAACGGATATACCGGTATCAGAGGTATTTTGTCTGTCTATTAAAACAACAATCAACAAACAAGGCACAATCAAGAAAAACGATTCCATTCTCTTGCATGTTGAGGTCACCGAACAACCTTGAGATGATAGCGGGACTCGACGCCTGCGCAGTAGTTTATTTCGTCCCGTAACCATAGCAACCAATCTTTGTTTACTAACTATCTTTGGCAGAATCGCTGTTAAATGACAAGCTATTGTGTAGGTTTCGTATTTGCCTAGTTCTTTGAAGGCATGCTAGCGAAGGGGTTCAATATCACCTGATACTATTTTGCATATAATTTCAATTGAGCAGCTTTAAAAAAAAAGTAAGAAAGATACTTAGTTGAACAAGGTCACGTTAATTATCTGAGGGCGAGAAAAATAACGCTTGTCCTCCGATGGGACAAATTAATGCATGTAGTAAACAGTTTTCTCATTGCCACTCTCTGAGAAAACTGTACGCTGTGCATTGCTGTTTTGAAATGATAGGAATCTGGACTGCATTTCATTCAAATAATTATCTTTTTCTATTTACTAGCTGCTCTCCGAATAGATTTAGTATGGTTAGCGATGATATAAGTGTCAATCAAACAGCGAGCGGCGGTTACAAGTTTCGTTGGTCTTCCCGGTGCACTATAGAATATATTATTTTTTATACCTGATTTTGGCAGAATATAGATATGGTATAGCTATATACCATTTGTCGAAGCATAAAAGGTCATATATAATTGTAATATTATTAATAACAACAACTTGCCAAACTTCGTTAAAAGCTATAGATTCTTCTAAGTTCACAGTTGTTATAGCAGCTGACATAATCAATATATTCTTAAGGTTCTTTTCAATTCTTCCAACTGCTTCTCAAAGAGAATTCCATGTTTTTAAATAAATAACTAATTCATTATTATTTTTTAATTAAGATCTTCATTCAAAATAAAGGTTCTTGAAAAACATTTCATAAACCGGTATCTCATATCACATAAACAAAAATTTATTGATAAATTCATATTCTGCGCGCTTCAGAATGAAATATTAAGGAAAGACTAATAAATGAAAGTAAAATGACTCTTATGAAAATAATGCACAACATGCAAAAATATATATTCTTTGAGGATATCTTTTCCGTTCAAAATAACTAAATTCTAAATTAAATTACGGGATAACTCCTTCCGAATCCAGCTCATACAATTTCTGGTACAGATCTAAAATGAAAGGAACCGAAACTATCCATAGATTCTAGACCTTGCCTCTTATCGATGGTATGTGCATTATATCATCTCTTAAAAATGATACGGTTCTCCATTAGGCATTGTAGGTATAGCACTCTACGATTCTGTTTAGAGATTTTTATAGGTATTGCGGAATAACTAGAGAAGTACAGTTGGCACTTCGAGCAAAACAGAGTAATATACCTGGAGAATTGATGTCCGTGGCAGAAGACGTTCATAACGACGGCATAATTTCCAAAAAAATTCTGATCGCCATTATCACATTATCTACCCAACAATATTTCTTTTTATGGGGCTATCTTAAATAGAAAATTTTTGTAATAAACCTCACGGTGCGACACCCCGTCTTTCTGTATCAACAAGCTACGGCTGTACTACAGCACAGCACCTTCATGTACTCCCTGATTATGGACGAAAGTCACCTAATACATAGAGGTACAATGGAGGTTTTCCATGTACTATCGGAAAGAGAACGAATGTTTTTAACAAATCACATGTAATACCACGTTTTCATGTGACACCTGTCGTATCAGGAAGCTCATTAACAAGCCAACAGCACGTCTCCCATGTCCCATCTGAGACAGAACGAACGTTCGTAACATATTACGGACACAGTGCAACACCACGGCTTTATGTAACACCTGTCCTATAACAAAGGCTATTAACAAGCCATGGGCGCATCTTGTAGATATAATGAAGCGCGACGTTTTCCATGTACTATCTGAGAGAAAACAACTTTCTTACCAAATCAAGAACACAATGCAACACCATGTCCTCATGTAATACGTGTCGTATTACTAAGGTCATTAACAACCCACGGGCACAGTACAGCACCGTATGCATAATGAAGGGGAAAAAAACCTTTTCTACTACGAATACATACATATTCAGCATGTCATGAGGTAAGGATCTAGAATCTAACGGCAATTTCTCCCCCCCCCGCTCCCAAAAGGACTTCAGCCCAGTTTTCTGTGTGAAACATTCTGTACTTTTGTAGCAGTGATGAAGAAACAGCTTTTTAACAGGTATATTAAAAACAGCTGTTTTGAGATCCAGATCATTGATAAGTAATGAAATGAACAGATACGGGACAAAGTATAGTGAAACTTCTTTTAGCCATTATCTACGGCTGGACAAAATTTTGCTCCATTGTAGAAATGCTTGTCTTATAGACGTATTACTCAATACTGAAGTTTATTTATTAGAGTTTAAATTAGAGTTTCTACTCCAAAACAAGTAATTCGGCCAAAGGGCACCAAGGAGAATTTGCGATGTACAAAAATTTAACGTTAACTTTGCCACTGGGCAAAAAGTCACTTAAATAGTGGTGCGCCAGATGACGTAATTCACTATATCACTAAGAGTTTCAAATGTAAGCAAATAGCGTCACATTAGCCCTAGCGCCCCTAACATTTTTAAATTGTTGATAATTCTACAACTATTGCATGCAGATTAAATAAAGGCACATAAATCTTAACCGGAAAATAAGAACAGTATAATTCAATTACTGTTATAGTAAAAAATACACAATTTAATAATATTTAAGAATAAAGTCACAGAACTCACAGAGCCAGGTAAGAGAGTGGAATATATATATATATTTGATGCGTCCGATTGCAACAGAAAAAGGTAAGTGCACAACTAGATGTTACAGCAGCCCCACGTACGAAACTTTGAACACTCTACGTCAAATGGTTTTTGAGTTATGCGAGATACGTACACAGGCACGTATGAATCCATTCCCTTCTGAATCCATTTTACAATATATATTGGAAAAAAGAGTCCTTTATTTCGTCCGTACACGCAAAAAAATCGTTCAAATGGATTCGAAAGCGGTCAAAATGGATATTTTCGTTGAAATATGATACTCGAAATTTTTTGCGATTAAAATACTTCTTTTATTTCGTACAAGGAAGTGAAAAAGGTTTCAGAAAGGGAAAAAAGTGTATCAGAAACTACGGAAGTATAAAGAACCTGAAGACCTTTGCATGAAGAATAATAAAAAAACCTTTGGTACCTGAAGGAAATTTAACTCTGGGTCTTTTTTTTTTTAAGACACTGTGTTTTATTCGTCTTCAAAGAAAGCGAGTATGAGTTTCCACATCCGTAAATATAGTCAGGTCCATGGCCTTCGAACGCACCTCACATGTCAATGATCAGTGTAGATGGTCAGTAAATGTTATGGCCAATGATCCAGGAGGAATAGCCTATCTTTCAAGCAACAATGACAGAGGGTTCTTGAAGATACTTTTCCTTCGGGTGATCGTGACATCAGAGGAAGAAGTGCGTTGAAAAGGAAAGTGGTCCAAGTGATGTCGAAGTTCTCGAAAGCGAAAGTTGGTCACGACCTTTGGTGGATTTTTTATATAACTTGGAACCATAATGATGTAAGGAGAATGAAGAAAACAACTCAAGAATTTATCTCAAGGATTTTAAATCTTTCCACTATAATGTAACCAACTGATTACGTTCAAACTCCTTGACTTATGATATCAAAACACTGTAGACGAAAAAATAACCGAAAGGTTTGCAGTAAAAAAAAATAGCAAATTTGATATAACAAGAAGAAGATATTTTTGAAGATATTTTCTATAATAATAATAATAATAATAATCTGAAAGCTTTCAGATTTTATATTATGCCCAAAGAGGCGTTTTGTGCAATGTTTCCCAATTCCTGCGCCCCAAAGGCGGGCAATTCGATTGTTAAGGGTACAGTTCGAAAATGGACTCGTCCAGAATTTAAGGGGACAAGGGACGTTCAAATTTCCAGATTTTCTTCAAGAATTCGAAATTTTTCGAAATTTAATTTTTTATTCCCAAAAATACAGAATAATGTAAGTGAAGTCTAAGTAAAAAAGTTTTTAAATTGCGGTCCATTTTAAATATTTTGTGGAGAATTTTCGCTGGAGACATGGCCATTTAAATAATATCCTGAAAAATAAATAATATTCTGATTTCAAAAATCTTTTTCAAAGTTTTTAGAATTCGTAAAAGTGACGAATGAAACGTCCTCTGATGAAGTTAGATTTTTTTTTTTTTTTCAGTGTACTTGGATTCGTATAATTTCCGTAAAAATAGCGTGCAAAAAATACGACATCGTTATTTTACCAAAATTAATAGTATATTTTTGGAGGCGTGCTGCCTAGTAGCTGCTGATGAATGAAGAGAGCTTTAAAAAAATCTTATATAAAATACAAGCCAAGAGAATTGTAGAGTCATGAGTATTTTTTAATGAAGCAGGAGATCAGGAAAACGGGCAATTCCCTCGTTGGGACTCAAACCTGGAACTCTCTAATACGCGCCGAGTGTGCTGCCGTTAAACCAGGAAGGCATCCTGGAAGGAGGGAGAAAATACCTTAAAGCAGCGATTCTCAGCCGGTGGTACGCAAGAGAAAAATAGATGATACGCCAAGAAACAAAATATTTTTAACAAGTGAATTCAAAAATATCCTGAACAAAAAGAACAACTGATAGAAATTACCTGTAATCGAACTCTAACTGAAGATTTAAAAAAACCACACACTTGTTCACTTTTGCTGAACAGAAAAAAAAGAGTTTAAAGGCATTTCAAATAAAGCTACCAAATTTTTATTGCCTCTTTGCACAACCATTTGTGTGAACAAGGATTTTCTTCCGTGTTATATTTGAAAAATAAATACAGGACTAGATTAAAAACGGTTAAAAATTTGTGGTTAAAGCTAAGTGAAATAAGACCAAACATTAAGAAATTGATCTGTCTTAAAAAGCCCCAAATTTCAGACTAAATTTTCGAATTAAAGTATTACAACTTAAATTTGATAATAAAAATGGTAACCAATTTTTAATCTAATATTTTTTTATGTGCTCGCATTTAATACAAATAAGGAGTAGACCGTGCAAATGGCAAAATACACTTTCTGTAATATTTCTATTCAGAAACTGAAGAATAGTCGTTGTAAAATGTAGTAGTGGCAGTAAAGATTTTCAATTTTTGTTTAGATGGTACGCGTTAGTCAAAACGTTGAGAACCTCTGCCATAGAGAATTTTGTGGAATGTTTAAAGCTTCACTAAGAAAAAGGCGAATTTCAAATAATATTTCTTTCTAAGCATAATTTCGTATATTTTTTCATACCAACTTCGTTTTTCTTGTCCGAAAACCTAAGCTGCGAGTATATTATAGCATGCTAGAAAATGATCGCGGACTTAGGCCATTCTCGCTCGACCGCGTTCTTGAAGTTTATTGTAAGGCCAGCTAAGTGAGCCTACTAAAAATCATAATGATCAGTTGCCAGAAAAATTGTCTTGCCCTGCAGATCTTGACGCGGTATATAAAAGTAGGTTTGTGAAACGTGTTGCATGGTAATGAAGGCTGCTGAATGTATTCGTGCGTAATGTTATACTAAGTAAATTATACCGACACTCGCAGAAGCGAAGGAGTTGAATTATTCCTGAGGGAGCGTTCACATATTTTAAGTAATGATAATACGCAGGTTGGGGGAAGGAGAATTTGTGATCTGATTTAAGCTTAAGGTTTGAAAATTGATGCAAACATTGCAGTTGTATATTATTCAAGAACCTGACTTTTTTTAATAAGAAAATAGTAGTCTTACTACTTACAAAATTGTTAAGTAGTATTACATATATTACTTGCGCAGAATATGTTAAAAATAATAATAATATGTTAAAAATAATAATAATAATAAAAAAATTAAATCTGGTTTTGATTTACGTCCAAAGGGGCGTTTTTTAACGTTTTGTGAGTCACCTTAATTTATTAAATATCATGTTCTTCGCACCTAAACCATAAAATTCAGTTCAACAGCAATACCGCAAAAATAATTTTAAAATGAGTATATCTTTAGAATTTCCAATACACAGTTCTGCGCGCTTTAGATAAAAATGTTTTTGTTTTTCCCAGTAAAGTGTTGCCATTGCTCGCTTTTAAATCGTTTGAGTTTGTTCATCAAAAATTCGTTAAAGTTTTACAAAATATGAAATAGATAATAAAACAGATTCCAAATTGGGGCTTCCAGATGCGCATATTCGAGTGGAAACGTACGTTATTCAAAATTGGATGGCTTTAGGTAGCGTTGTTTTATCACATTTGGAGAAATATACGTACATTTATGCAGATTCATTATTTAATTTCTTCAAATATAATACAGGGCTGCAAGATTTGGTGGCAATGGTTTGAAAAGTGATTCAGACTTTTAATGTTTCCGACGCAAAATCGCAACACGAAAACAATAGTCCTTCAGAGACAAAGCCCCTTTGGACTAATAAAACAAAATCGATTTCTTAAGCAATTACATTTATGTTTACTCGAGTAACTATATGATTTATGTAATAAATAGAAACAACAAAATTTCATATTCTAAGAATCGGAATTGTTGTATACACATCAGTAAGAAATCTTTTAAATACTTTGCTTTTCTCTTTCAATAAAAATAACAAGCTGTGTTGCCAACTGATAGTACCAAATGCCTACCATTAAATAAAAATTAAATCTCAACTTCAGTTAAAAATATTTCAGCTTTTAAGAATTTCAATTTACTGTTAATATTTGATATAAAAACTTTACTCTTAATATTTGCATTTCTTTTTTGAAAGCTAAAATATGTAAACTGGAACTCTATATTAAAACAAAAATTGCGTTTTAATAAAATTAAAAATCAAATAGTTCAGTAGTGGAGACATAATATCATATTATTAAATGTAAATAAAGCTCTAAAATGTTACGTAATGTTTAACATCAGGTTAAAAAAAAAAGAATCTGAATCCCCCTTTTTCAGCAGCAGAATTACAGAATGTGTTTTTTGCTTTTAAATTGTACCAATTTCTTAAAACAATCCCAAATTGCTTAAAATTCAAAAAATAAATTACCTTTTGTGAAATCGCAATACTCTGAAATCACGAAAATTTTACAAAGACTCTGAAATAAAATATCTGTTAATTTTTTAAGTTCTGTGATTTAATTAAATGCAATAAAATTTAATTAAAAATATTTAAGTCACTTGGTTATACCTGTAAAAAAAAGATACTTAGACTTTCATATAGGAGTTGTATTAGGACATTAGCAGGATTGCAGGGAACAATAGAAGTGATAGTGTAGAAAAGACGTGTATAAAGAATGATTACATTCAGTTCCTGTAAGTTTCTTTTAAGCAATTTTTTTTTAAATCAGCCATTGTTTACCACTCCAAGATTTCCTTTAGTCACATATGACCAAAATATTATCATGGTTAAACATTTACTTTTATTTGTATTGCCTTTAAATACAACGGTATAACTTTGTTGAATTTGTAAATAATCTGATTTGTTGAATTTGTAAAAAAGATATAAGTCAAATGTGTGTGTGGAGGATCTGTTATTTCATCTCAAATTAATACCATATATAGCCGCGTGCACTTATTTAATAAAGAAAAGATTTAATTGTTCAAAACATAGCTGTGCATATTTGACTTCTTACAGCCGTATCACACATTCAAAATATTTTGAAAGAACAACTGTTTAGTACAATTGGTCCGCTTTGTCACGCGATATGAAACAGATAATCACCGCGGATCGTTTTCAGGTTACCATGTAAAGGAAAAATTAGCTCTCTAATACAAATAATGATTCATGGCGAGGGATTCGATGCTGATTGGTTGTTGAAAACGAACATTTTAGCATTTTTTGCGAAAGAAAGGGGAAAAAAATCGTGCGTCTGCCTTTCAATGGTAAAGTAGGTAAAAAAGAATTGTGTGAAACAGTAATTCGTCTGAAATAAATAACTGTGAGATAGCATCTTTAGCCTGCTACAAAAATTCCCTTAAGTGGCAGTACTTAAAGGAAATCATATAAATTGGGATATTTTTCGTAATATTTGTAATCTCTGAATTTTGAAATTATTTATAATTTTTTTAATTACGAAATGAAAACATTAAAAAAAAAATATTATCAGTATTTTACAAAGACACGGAATCAACGGACATACAATACACGTTTCGGAGAGATTTCTTTAGAGGTCTACGAAAATCACACACACTCTATTTTAAATATTACAACGCTTACGCAAAGAAAGATAAAAATAACTTTATCTTATATTCAAATTACAGCTAGACACGGTATTTTTCACACAACATTTATCCCTCTTCCCCCCTTTTTTTTTCATTTGACACATAAAAGTAAGTCTTTTATATTAGATAAATAAATGCTCTTTTTATACGACCGCTGCAAACACCAAAGCAATAATCCTGCTATGAATAACCGACTAAATTTGGCAAAACGTAGAACAGAGGGAGGATGCCGCACTGAATGAAGAGAAAATCCTTGGCATTCTTCGGAACATTTTCCTGCCACGAAAGGTTTGGAATGGGAAAATGAAAACAGCAGGCAGTCAGTCAGTGCGCTCAAATGCGTCGATGACGCAAAGAGCCGAAACCTCACACAATAACCTGAAGAATGCAATAAACAAAACGAATAAAAAAGTGCGCTCTCATCAGACAGCGGTAGCGCTTTGACATTGCAAATTGTAATAACGTAGAATCAGGAAAATATTGAAACCTATCTCAAACTGCATTGGGGAGGGGAAGAAATTTTCAGCCGACTTCAAAGTGCTGTAGAAACTCTTTTATCAACTGCCTGCGCTCGGTTTAATGATTCGCACGGAAATTGTTTAATATTCATTATGTTTAGTTTCTCTCTATTCCATCCTATATCTTATGATTTACCATTAAATACTCCTCTTTCTCATTTTCGATATTCTCTTTGTAAAGATTCGCGAGGTTTCATTGCATATGTAGGAAAAAAAAATTATTACAGAAATAATATATTTGTTATGGATGTTGTATGTATGTAAATAAATTTAGTGAAACTATATCTGAAATTATAGCTTTATATATATATATATATATACTGTAACACGAAACGCTTGAAAGAGACGATTTTCGAACCCGGGACTTTCGGTACGCCAGCGAGGGTCACTAAATAAACCCTTTTCCGTCAGGACGGCGCTACAATAATACAACGGAAGGAAAACAGCATCGATAAAATTCCTTAGACTCACAAATTAATTAAAAAAAAGAAGAAAAAAATTACGCCCAAAGGGGCGTTTTTCTTAACGTTTCGTATGTTACCTTTATTTATTAAATATCATGTTCTTCGCCCTCAAACCGTAAAATTAAATTCAACAGCATTATTGCAAAATAATTTTAAAATGACCATACCTTTAGAATTTCCGATACACAGTCTCGCGCGCTGTAGAAAAAATTTTTTTAATTTTTTTTTCCTACAGGGCGCGAGGATTTTACAAATTTTTTTTTTCCGAGGAATGGCAACACGCTTTGAAATCGTTGAGTTTGTTAATCACAAATTCTTTAATGTCTGACAAAATATAAAATATATAATAAAACAAATTTCAAATTATGGCTTCCAGATGCCCATATTCGGTAGAGGATTACGTTACACAAGAAACATATACAGATTCTTCATTATTTAATTTCTTTAGATATACTACAAGACTCTAATATTTGGTGGCAACAGTTTGAAAAGTGAATCAACGCAAAATGCCAAAATGAAATTAATAGCCCTTCTGGGCTAACGCCCTTTGGGTTACAAATTGCAGTCTAAAATTAGGACTTCGATGTTTATATTTTTTGGGTGCAGGATTCCATGTTTTAATTCCATGAAATTTAGTGATTCTATGCGCCACCATCTTTTCACAATGCGACGAACTCACATAATTTCTTCTTTTTGTAGTAAAACTGGTTAATTGGAATAATGATATGCATGTTCATTTAACAACAAGGAATTCACTGCCAAACGGCTCACCAGATGACGAATGGTAAAATCTCTGAACGCTGGTAGTTCGAGCTAGGTCCTGTTCTAGGCGAACGGGTTGCATGGGGGCTTTAGTCGTTTTCCCGATGTATAATTTATATATGGTCCAGCTTCACTTAGGAAGTTCCCCACGAAAGCATTCCCATCGTAGGCAGACAGCCCTCGGACCATAGTTAAATACTGCAAACCACACCATTCATCGCCAAACAGCAAACAAAACAGTGCCCTATAAACGGAATACTTTATATTCTGTTAGAAGCTTTGAGTTAAATTTAACAGATAGTAAAGTTGTAAATACAGACGTTTTCTAGCTGAATTTGATGTACATGAATATGCATATTATAATATGATAAATGTTGACGCATGTTTGTGAAAGGTATATCTAATGTCAGTCAAAGAAATAATGCAAAATATCCTTAAACTAGAGTTCTATCTCCAGTTGCAAAGTTTCCTGGTGTCAAATTTCTAATGATGTAAGGACGTTGGAATTTAATCATTTGAAGTAAACAGGAAAAAAGCGAAGCGCTTGCAGCTTATCTCATATGGCATTGAAAAACAAAAAGCACATATATTGATTTATCCTTTTCATAGACGACTTTATTTATTTTTCTGGCGAAGAATTCAATGAAATGCAAATTAAACAGGAAATGAAGCGAACACTGAATGAACACAGAGGCGTCAAAACCGAATCATAAGATGCATTGAAAATAATTAACGAATAAAATTTAATATGTTAATTTGTATGAGCTTGGATTTAAATTTAAAAATTAGAACCAGCATAAATTATAAGAAACTGAAGAAATAAAGTGGCGAAGTTAATGAACGAAAAACGACGTTAAATATATAAAAGAATTTTTGAAAAAAAAAAACAAAACTTAAATCTGAAAGATTTCAGATTTTAAATTACGTCCAAAGGCGCGTTTTTTTAACGTTTTGTGTGCTACCTTTTTTTATTAAATATCATGTACTACGTACTCAAACCATAAAATTCAGTTCAAAATCAATATCGCAAAATCATTTTAAAATGAACATATCTTTAGAATTTCCGTAAGTCTCGTGCGCTGGAGATAAAAATGTTTTTTTTTTTTTTCGTACAGTGTTGCCATTGCTCGCTTTGAAATCATTGAGTTTGTTAATCAAATATTCGTTAAAGGTTTACAAAATATAAAATCGATAATAAAACAAATTCCAAATTTGGGCTTCTAGATGCCCGAATTCGCAGTAGGATTACGTCATTCAAAATTCGATGTCTCTAGTAGAACCGTCGTTTTATCACAATGCGAGAAACATGCACATATTTACAGGCATTCTTCATTATTTAATTTCTTTGAATATATTATAGCGCTGCAATATTTGGTGGCAATAATTTGAAAAGTGAACCGACATTTAATGTTTCCGACCCAAAATGGCGAATCTAAAACAATAGTTTTTCAGGGACAAAGCCCCTTTGGACTAAAAAAAACAGATGGTTGTATGCGTTTCGTTCTACTGGGCCGATTGACGAAATTCAATTTGCGTTTTTCATGTCTCAAAAGCGCGACTTAGGATATGTATCAGATTTATATACAGCATCAATCTAGCATAGGTATTTTGACACAAAATCGGACATTTTCTGAAATAACATGCCAATTTTTTTCCATATTTCGATTCTACGACTCAAATTATGCCAAACTGCCAAGTTTTGCAAAGTTTTATGAAATGTGAAATAGCTAATAAAACAAATTCGAAATTCAAAATTCGGGCTTCTAAGTGCGCATGTTCGGGTGGAGGATTACGTTATTCAAAATTTGATGTCTCTAGATACCGTTGTTTCTTCCCATTGCGAGAAACATGCATACATTCACGCAGATTCTTCCTTATTTAATTTCTTTAAATATAACGCAAGACTCTAATATTTGGTGGCAACAATTTGAAAAGTGAAACGCGTTTATAGTGAACCAACGCAAAATTCGGAAACGAAATTAATAGCTCTTCTGGCGAAACTGCTCCTTTGGATTAAAAATTTCATTTTATCGCCGATTGGGACAGATTTTAAAAGTAGCCACCATTTATGATAAAATTCATTGTGACATATTTCGCTACTTATTACGTCAACATTAAAAAACATCCTAATAAAAATTAATAAAACCCTCACTTTATAAGCTTAAATTAAAATTTACATAGATTTGTGGGTGTTTGTAGATAGATCAATACATACTTGCTCATTTTTACATAAAAAATTGTGGGCATTTTCCGTCTACCTCTTCTTATTTATACGAGACATGAGAAGTTTGAATGAACCTTTTATGGAATTATAATTTGCCCGAATCGATATTATATATAAACAAACGCGAGAAAATAATTATGTAGAACTAAGAATCTAGGCCCTGCGTGAACTGCGTACACCAAATATTAGAGGTGGAATAAATCCTAATATTTCTCGGATTCGAATCCTAAAAAGTTCTCGAATCTTTCGTATAAGAACAATACGACGAAAAAAAACTTTAACTTAAAAGTTCTAATTAAAGCAAAATTATAATCTTGCGTTTAATAAAAAAACAAATTTAAGACTAGTTTTAAAAGTAGAGCTATACATATTAAGAAAATGCAAATTAGTAAATGAAGTTTATAATTAGAAAACTTGAATTTAATTTTTTCAATTATAATTTGAGAAAAAATTTGAGTTAAAATTTTTTTTTCGGAACTTTTCTAGATCACAACATGAGTAGAAAAGGAAAAGAGGATTATTTCAAGATTTAACATAAATAAACACTAAAACACAGAATGCTTAAACTCCTCTAAAACTAAAGAAATTTATAAAAATATAAATAAATATACAAACAAAAAATACATTAAATGTTGTCACGAGCTGATACGAAAGACTTACGTCCGCTAAAATTACAACAACCGCATTCTTTTTTAATAAACGCTTCTACTAAACGTCGCTAAAACTAATCTTTTCAAATTTTTGAATTAAAATTTTAATTTAGCTAGGATTCGAAAGATTTTAATGAGAAGAAAAATATTAAAATTGAAGTGAATCTGCAATCCTTTGCAAAACTCGCGAGATTTGAATTTCCCATTAAAAAAAAAAAAAAAAAAAAAACTGAACCGTGTATTTAAGGCTTAGTCGCGTCTCAAAGCTATGACTATTACAGAATTTTTTCACTTTTCAGAAATTATAAATTCAAGTTTTGAAAACTGATTTCGCTCCTCCTGCTAATAAGAAAACTACTTGCTTTATCACGATCACAAAAAGAAACATAATTTTAAGTAAGTTGCCAACATACAATGGCTGGAGGTCTTTTACTTCATAACCTTCGATCATTCTTCTAATGCATAACTTTAAAAATAGGGAAAAAAATCAATAACTAATTACGGAGAACTGAAAGGCCATGGAACCACAGCAAGAAACACAAAAGAAAGAAAACAATGAAGAAGGAAAAAAAAGAATCACTTACTATTTCTTTTCTGAGACTATCCATTGCCAAGTCGAAACTGGAACGGCATTTCCTCAATGGGTAGCCATCGAATTTATTATCACAATCCTTTGTTACACTAAATCTAGCAGCATCACTGTTCGCCTGAGTATCACTGATTTTCTCTGCCACCAACTCAGTCTGAATTTCATGGTCCGGTAACTTTTTGTGATCCGAATTTAATTCCTGGAGGCTTTCACGAGGTACATCGCATATACTCCAACGTTTTTGCATGCTGGCAGTCCTTTCAAGCCTTTTAAGGTAAAATTCCCGGCATTTTCTGGCCACGGTGCCCCTAGCAGGGCTGCACCGAGCAAAAATTGGCGATGGCAAAGGAGATGGTGTAGCCTCACTGTCGCTACTCATGTTGACTTACTTAATAAAAATAAATCTTTAATTCCAAGTTCTATGCACTCAAATTTTCATAGTGCGTGCAAACACAATATACACCGATCAATGTACTTGTCCGACACTTTGTTTTCTGACAAGCAAAAATGTAATTTCCAATATCGTCTTTCTATTTTTTTCACGAATTAATCTGCAATTCGTCATCATAAATTAAAAAAGAGCTTTAGTTCTGAAGATCTAGAATGTTGGCAATCGATGCAAAAAATTCTTACCGGAAGCACCGCACAACAGGCAAATGCTGCCGACCGCGTGTTGTCAAATCCGTAATCGAGTTACAGCACAGCTGAGGAGCTTGTGCCGAACAACCCTTCTTTGACCACGATTAACATTAAACTGAAATGAAAACCGCGGTGAAGCGAAATCCCAAGGCCAACCAACCTGTGAGGCGATAAGGTTGCTGCACAGGTAAGTCGCCAAGCAGTGCCATAATCGTAAAGTTATCGCCTATTTTCTCCGTAAATGGGAATTTTATAGTAATTTTAAACTCGATTAATAGGAGTTTTAAATAATTTAAATATACGCTCCGTGATACCAAACCTGGAGTGATAGGAGTTTTCAGCCCTCTGTCGTATCTTTTTTTAACCTGCTTATCGTGGAAGTTAGGTATTTTCATAAACACTTCTAAGCATTTTGTAATTATTTCGCAAAACTTCGTTCAATATTGAAGAGACAAAATTATATAAGATCCAAATTCAGTTATTAAATATAAACAAAATATTCTCAAAAGCGAAACTGCTTTAAATACAACTGTACACAAATTTCATTATATAGCTATTTATAATAAATGCATTAAAATTCATGAATTTTCGTAGATGTATCAGTTTAATAATAAAGAATGATAAACAAAATTAATTTTTAAGAAATTTAAAATAATGGCAAGCACATTCATTGAACCAAATTATATACGTAAATTTTATCATTACTTAATTATTGAATAAACTGATAATCAAAATATGCTGAATAGTTGATAATTATTTTTGAATTTGTTATTAATTTCGTATTCAAAATTCTAGTCACCCGTGGTGCTTACCAGCATTTATGGCTAGATAACTTAAAGTAACCGTCAAACGTAAAAATTTAAATTCAAGTAAATTAGCAGCTGAAGTCTGCACAAATCAATTTAACGCGAAGTTGGCTCATAAACGTAACCGGCGTGGAAATTCAAATGTCGGCAAGTATAATGCAAGACCAAAGATTACAAACCTTCTCTGAACTAGCAACCTATCAACGTGGCCTAGAGAGGCAGAACACGCTCTGTCTTACAATCTAAAAATCTCACTTTAAATACATGAGAGCTAATTTGCATTCTGGCGTGGAAACGGAAAGATATGACGGTAAAAGTCTAAATGATATAATAATTGGTAATTAACATAAAGGAATGAACATTACAATATTTTTTTACGTGTTTAACTGTGTTTTTATATGTTAGTAACATCGATTTATTAGCATTCTTTAATTTCATTTCATAACAAAAGCTGTAAATCGTACCTCTTTTATTTCCGACTTCTTTCAACCAGTATTTCAGTTCCAGATCTTCTAATCATTTATTTTAAAAAATTTTTATTATAACACTGTTTACTCATCTTTCTCTATAGGGAAGAAGGGACATGTCTGGTTAGTTGTTATCATATTTTAAACTGTTTAATGAAATAAAAAATAAAGCACCCTTACATTAACATAAAACACAAATTATCCCTACAATTTAAGTTTTTTATATCGTTGAATGCAGCACTCTTATAAATGTAAAAATCACACCAAATAATGTAATAGTTCCCCTTTGAAGTAAAAACCGCCTTCCACCTTTCTTATTTGTAGTATTTTGTACAAGTACTTGAAGTATTACAAATTATGATTAGTTGTTAACTGTTATTAAATGCATTAAATTTTATTCTATTCGCAAGAAATAAAAAACGTTTTGACTTAAAACTAAAAACTTCCGAAAAAAGGCCATATAATGAGATAATTTTGTGGAAAAAAAAGGCTATCAACCCAGATAGCAATAAAAAAACACAGGAAAAACCCTGGCATTTGAAGCCTAGTTTATAGTAATTGGCAGGAAAGGAATTATTTAAAATTTTTCTTACCACTCTGATGATTAGCGAAGGATGGAGAATTTGAAATCCATTAAACTACAAGACACATAATATAATTTAAGGAATTAAATTTTTAATTGATAAAAAAGCTTGTTGTTGCACGATTTCTATTTCAAATTTTATTTGTTCCATGCATGTCGCATTTATTGCCCCAAAGAGTCTCTTTTAGCTTGCGAACTGCAGCTAAGAGCTTGAGAGTTGCATCATGAATCACAGATGGCCCATGCCTGGTATACAATGCATTTATTTTGTACATAGCATCCTGTAGATTTCGTTTAGTTCAGATTTAAAAAGTATATAATCGCTTTTAATATTTCTTCTGATCTGCTAAGGGTCATTCTACAAGCCAATCGTGAATGAATTCTTCGTGTAAAATTAAACTGAACTTCAAGTTTACTGCCTCGCCTCATATCATAAATTACAGTAATCGTCAATATAGAAGATCACGAACTGTAAGGGTATATTTTTAAAGACCTAATCAGTTAACAAATAAGTTAATAAGGTGACTTGGTTTATTTGATTACGACAAAGTACTCGAGGACTATCTGCCTAAGTTGGAAAGATGCCTTCGTGGAGGACTTTCTAAGAGAAACTGGCTCATGTACAAATGGGGAAAACATATATACATATATAACATGTACATTGCATATGGAGAAAACAACGTAAACACCCATGCAGTCAACCTGCTTGCGAAATTCGAACCCAGGACCGAACTACCAGTGTTTAGCGATTTTAATAGAAGGCTTTTAATAGTAACAGAGCTTCCAGAAATGTTCTTTTTAAAACTATAAGTGAGCAATATTCTTAAGTAACTGTTATTGTTTGGCAGTAAAGGGCAGTCTAACGACAATTAATCAATTTATATTGTATTAGTAATTCTTATTTATTTAGGTGATAGGTAAGTACAGTGATGTACTCTAGTTATAGAAACGATTCGTGCTTATTTTTGCTTCTTGAAAGAGATCACTTGTCAAATGGCAACGATTTAAAAAATTCTAATCAAAACTTAGAAATTTTAAACAAGGATACTTCCCACCCCCTAAAAGAAACTGAAAGAAAGGGAAAAGCATGAAACATTATATTGATTTTAGATAACAAGTTAATGCAATTAAACTGTTTATCGAATCATTGGTCAAATACATAATGTAGAATTAATCAGTGGTCAAATATGTAAATAAAACGAAGAATTATAATTGAAAAATTCATTCCTTGAAAGGTGGAAAAAGTCATTCTTCTGATTACTTATAATTTTATATGTTTCATATTTCATATATACATTATAAGGTATTTCTCCCGCTTTCTTACCGTGCTTTCGTGGTGTAGTGGTCAACATGCTCGACGCGTATTCGAGAGATCCGTGGTTCGAGTCCCGAAGAGGGCATTGTTCATTTTTCTTCGAAATAACCTAATGTCTCTATAGTGGCGCTAGAACTGAAAAAAAAAATAAATAAATAAATGGGCGCGTGCATTTAATATTTAAAAAGTATAAAAAAAAATCTGAAAGGTTTCAGATTTTAAATTACGTCCAAAGGGACATTTTTTTAACATTTTGTGCGTTACCTTTGTTCTTTAAATATCATGTTCTTTGCACTTAAACCATAAAATTCAGTTCAAGAACAATATCACAAAATAATTTTAAATTGAGCATATCTTCAGAATTTCCGTTCCGATACTCCTAATTCAGTTCAAGAACAATATCACAAAATAATTTTAAATTGAGCATATCTTTAGAATTTCCGTTCCGATACTCCTCACGTGCAGTGGCAACAATCCTCACGTGCTGGAAATAAAAATGTTTTTTCTGTACGACGTTGCCATTGCTCGCTTTGAAATCCTTGAATTTCTTAATCAAAAATTCGTTAAAGTTTTACAAAATATTAAATGATAATAAAACAAATCCCAAAGTCGAAACTTGGGCTTCCAGATGCTCATGTTCGCAGTAGGATTACGTCATTAAAAATTTTATGGCTCTAGGTACCGTTGTTTTATCATAATGCGAGAAACATGCTTAAATTTATGCAGATTCTTCATTATTTAATTTCTTTAAATATAATACAGGCCTGCAAAATTTTGTGGCAACAGTTTGAAAAGTGAATCGGACATTTCTGTGAAACGACGCAAAACGCCCAAACGAAAGTAATAGTCCTTCGGGACTACATCCCTTTGGACTAAAACAAAAAAAAAAAATGGTGAGTGATGATTCTCCATCACTAGGATTTTGGCGACTGGGGCCCCTGATCCCCAGTCGACCTTTAAAGGGGAGACTATATAAGGTATTTCTCCCGCCTTCTTAATATGCCTTCGTGGTGTAAAGGGCAGCACGCTCGGCGAGTACTCGAGAGGTCCGTGGTTTGGCGAGGGCAATGCTCATTTCTCATCTCTCTTGTTTCGAAAAATCTTAATGTCTCTATTGTAATTCAACAAAGCAAAAAACACTGTAAAACTTTCACAATTGAGCTCCGAGAGCTCAGTTATAAAAGTTAACAACATTTTAAAATTTGCTTTAAAGGAAATGAACATCCAGCAAGAATATTTCTCCTCCGAATGCGATTTAAACATCAATAAAATAAATCGCCTTGTTTTTAAGCATCTTAAAAATTGGATCTCGAATGCCATGATGTACTATTGTTTTATAAGGATAGAACGGAAGTAATAAAGGTTCTCTTATCACTTCTAATAACAGAAATACTCAGAAATAATTAAGTGAAGGAAACACAGGAAGCTGGTACTAAACCCTTATTCACAATATATTAAAAAAATAGTACAAAAGAGCCGAAATAATCACCATACATATATTTATGAAGGGAGGATTATAGGGAAAAAAACACCTCAATACATTTACTGTGAACATCTTGTTGATTACTTTATATTTTAATTCTTACGTTAATTCTCTTCGCTACTAATATGCAAAAAACATTTAAGTATTGTTCTGGCATTGTGATAACAGGAATACTTATTGCCAGAAGTTGTAAAACCCTATAATCTAGAAAACAGGTTCTGAATACTTTTTCCCCCCTCCAAAATTTCTTGAAATAGAAAGCAAAATAGAAATTGTATACTATGCAAAACTACTGATTAATAATATCCTGTATTTATTTATTAATTTATTTATTTGTATGTATGTGTGTGTATGAGTATGAGGGGGTATGGGGTCTAAGATCTTCCTTATATGCTCGACATCGTTTGCTAATTAATAATAATAAGAGGTTTGATAAAAATTTTAAAAAATGTTCATTGTTCCATTAAGTATGTTATTAAACATCTTGAAGGAAACTTCTTCGAAGTGTTTATTTCTTTCATTAAATGTATTTGGCATCCTCGCAAAACAGATATAATTACTATACGAGGAAAATACTTGCTGCAAATCTCATATTTAAGGGTACAGTAAAATAAATACACAGCTATGTCTTGAACAGTTTTTATTAAATAACTAACGGCTAAGTCCGCCAAATGAACCGGCTGCGTCCAAAGCAAAATTTATAATTTCTGTGTACACCTGAAAAGAAAAACGTATCAAAATATTTCAATATGAATGAAATTAATTCGTTCATTCCAAGCAACAACCAGTTCGTAAATAAATATTTTGTTGCCAAACCAGGAAACACAAATTTTGACAATGCATGTTAATACGTCCACGTAAGATATAATGATTTAAATTTAGTCAATATCAATAAAAGAATTAACGTGGCAATAACATAACGCATCAGTTATCCTAACCTGAAACAAAAAAGTACCAGCAGCAGCGATTTATTTAAAATGCAGACATTAACAAAAAATTTTCGACATACATACAATGACTTCACATGCAGACGCGTGCTTTCTTCAACGTCAGACTATGACCTCATATAATAATAATAATATATTTAATGTTTGGCCGCGCTATTTTTATTTCATATTTTGTAAAACTTACAATTTTTGATTCCATGACTTGAAAGTGAGCAGTGGCAACACTTTCGAAATAAAGCTTTTTTATCTCCAGCCTGCGAGACTGTTGCCACTCAGAAAAATGAGTGCGAAAATTAGCGTTTTCAGAGTTTTTAATTAATATCTCAGCTAATTAAAATCGTACGAAGATGAGAATGGTCGAAATGGCTCACTGCAAGTTTTTGCAATACAGAGGTACCTCTCTCTAAACTCGACTCCCCGCTGATGATGTTACAAACAAACAAACAGACAGACGCATACAGATTTTAATAGTTTAGATTGGGCAAGTCTCCCCATGGCGATAATTTAGAATGAAATAATAACAACAACAAAATTTTGAAAACTTTCAGAATTTACATTAGCCCAAGGTTTTTTTTTAACGTTTTGTGTGTTACCTTTATTTATTAAATATCATGTTCTTCGCACTTAAACCATAAAATTCAATCCAACATCAATACCACAAAATAATCTAAAAATGAGCATATCTTTAGAATTGCTGCGGCTATTCAACAGCTATGGATTTGTAGCCCCTCTTTTGCAAGGATAGTCATATTGTCAAATTCCAAAAGTGTGCGTCAAGCCCTCCTGAGTAATCAAAATAGTTCCCAAAGAATCTTAGATTGTAGGCCTTTGCTTAAGGCAATGGCACACAGAATTTCTTTCCAATGGATTCCAGCCCAGTGTGGAATTATGAGAAATGGAAAAGCTGATAGTTTGGCTAAGAAAGGAACTTTCATAATGCAACACATTAATGGATTGCTTTCTTTTCATACGACTAAATTGTTTGTTAACCTGAGTCATAAGAAAATTCTTAAGCAAGATATGATTCAACGTGCTACTGATAAGAGATAAAGGATTCTGGAAGAGACAACTTTTATTCCCAGTTTTCTAACAAAGACAGCCATAGCTCTATTTAGACATCTGCCCGGGCATGAGCGTTTGCCAGATTACCTCTACAGAACTGGAGTGGTGGATTCCTCAAAGTGCATTTAGTGTGACTAAAATCAGCCTAGGATTTTTTAACATTTAAATAATTGTATTGCACTTTCCCAGTAGGAGGACATTGTTAAAAAGTACTGGAAAGACTGTGAACATCGTAAGCACTAATGTTTAGCATTTGTAAAATAAAAACTAATTAAAATTAGTATACAAAGGAAAGAAAAAATTAATCTCAAAGTTTTCAGATTTTGTATTGCGCCCAAAGGGGCGTTTTTTTAACTTTTTGTGTGTTACCTTTATTTATTAAATATCATGTTCTTTGAAATGAAACCATAAAATTCAATTCAACAACAATATCGCAAAATAATTTTAAAATGAGCCTATCTTTAGCATTTCCGATGCACTGCCTCGCGCGGTGAAGAAAAAAATGTTTTTTTCTTCGTAGAGTAAAGCCATGGCTCGCTTTGAAATCGTTGAGTTTGTTAATCAAAAATTCGTTAAAGTTTTACAAAAAACATGAAATAGTTAATAAAACAAATTCCAAATTAGGGCTTCCAGATGCCTATATTCGAGTTCAAAACTGGACGGTTCTAAGTACTGTTGTTTTATCGCAATGCATGAAACATACATACGTTTATGCAGATTATTCATTATTTAATTTCTTTAAATATAATGTAGTGCTCTAACATTTGGTGGCAACAATTTGAAAAGTTACACGCCATTTATAGTGATTCAACGCAAAATGCCAAAACGAAATTAATAGCCTTTCTGTGCTAATGCCCTTTGTGCTAATAAAAATTATACTTCAACTTTTTACGAGCGTATTACGAGACTCTTTACAGTCTGTTAACTAATTTAATTTAATAATACTTATTTTTATGAAACGCATTTATTCTATTGGGAAACATTAGGTATTTTATGTCAAATGCTATTTTAGACGTAATAACTAAATTAAAAGTATTATACATAAATATAAGTAAGCAAATATTAATATGGAGAACATATAATTTGCTAAACTGAGAATTTGTTCAATACGTATAGGCTTCTTGTAATCAATATTGATGCATCTACATATTGTGCATATAAGCCATTTACTCACTCTTCTCTTTTCCCCTTTGGGAACTTTACAGCTTAAAAATTTCAGAGCTTACAAATCGAGGAGAACAAATTAAACGGGATATATTGTTACGAATTTCACATTTATTTGGATATTTATTTAGAATTGTAATTAAAATTCCTTTTTATTTCCTCGTGCAACGCGGACGATTTTTGAAGAGAAAGCTACGTCGAAAAAAAAATAAAAATAAAAGATAATGTTTAATAAATAAATATCTCGTAATTACTGTTGCCATCCAGAAAAATCTAGAAAAATTGAGATTGTTTTACTGACAATTAAAAAGCTTACAAAAGCCGAGTTGAAACAGCTCATCTCAGTTGTTGTTGTTGTTGCTGTGGTTAGTTGTAGCTGTAAAAAGCGAACTGCTGTTTTTTTTATTTAATGCTGTATTGATTGTAGCGACTTCGCTGTGAGATAGAATTATTTTATCTGGTTTAAACTCAGTTTTTGCTAAACGTTTGAGATATTGTGCGAAGATCTGTGAAGAAATATTTCAGCATTTTAATTTATTTCTTGTGGAAAGAATAAATATTTGTTAACTTTTTACGACTTGCGCATTCGATATATAACGAACCCGTACGCACGTAACAATATAATTTTTGAAGAAGGAAAAGGAATAACTTATATGAGTTAAAAATGAACATATAAATAGTTACGTCTATTATTATTATTAGTTAGTTACTAGTATTAGTTACGTCTTCAATATTACTTGTATACTATATTTTACGAAGTTGTAGAGATATTAGGTATTTACTTGGCAAGCATAAGTGATGCAAAATGAGTAACGCCTTCGCCGGGAATCGAACCACGGACCTCTCGGTTACGCGCCGAGCTTGCTGACCACTACAGAAGGCGGGAGAAACACCTTATAAAGTTACCTAATTTAACATTTCGTAAGAAATCAGATGTTTCTCTATTCTTTCTAGTCTAGCTACTTGCAAAAAGCTCTTCTTTCTGAAGTCGTTCTTGCTAGCAAATCTTTCTATTTTTTCAGTTATCTGATCCCATGGTTTAACTCCAGACAGTTCTGTAGTGTTTTAAAACTTATCAAAAAGGCTAGGCAACCTTACTTACCTAGATTTTAAATAAAACTCTATCAGTTTCGAGGGCATCGGACTTTCTTTTAAGAAGCAAACATTTTTTTTCATTTACCTGTTTAAGTCTTGTTGCAGCTTTAATATCATAAACTTCAGCTTATTTTAATATGCGCTGTTTAATAACTGGGAGTATTCTTATGTTCTAATATTCTAAAAATGTTTGAGATTACACTGAATCACTTGAACTATTGCAAAAGATTTAGTAAAGAATTGTCCTGTCTAACTTTGAATACTTCGTCCAAACTGTCCGAATTTTCCGAAAATGAAAAAGATAGCATAACTTGTTGTTGTTGCTGTTACCAATCTTACTCACCTGACAAATGTCAGCACAAGTCTACGACATTCATCGTGGCAATGAGTCATATATGCCTGTCTTTGGCAAGATCCTTAAGCACCATAAAGGTGACAGCCCCGAGGATCTCCCACCCCTTCTTCCCCTACTAAGAACCTCTGGAAGAGGTTTTCGGCTTGCCGCACACACACTATACATTTACAAACATCTATGCTTTTTCCGGAATTCGAACCCGGGCCCATGAATATATGCAGATAGCCTGAAATCTGTACAGTGTACCCATGAAAGTGAGTCATCATAATCAGTAGCATTCTAATAGTTACAGATAGTTCGTCCTCTCCCCGCCCCCTCCCCAAAAAAGAGAATAGAAGTTGTAAGGTTTTAGTTAAACTAACCAAGTTTTATTTTAATTTAAATCTGTCTATCTCCTCTCTGCTTCAACTTCCCGTCAGAAGAAGCGCGCGTTTTCAGCTTATGCTAATTTTGAAGTACAGCGAAGTACTATTTAAGTCAGAGGTAGAAACCTCTTAGTGTGTGAGAGCTTAGTCTCAGATCACGGTCACTCTGCTCAACGTTCGTCTGACCAGCTAGCAGTTTAAATTTATAAGCCATAGTGCTTACTACGTGATTGCATTGTAAAACAATTTGAAGTGCGCTAGTATTAGTATATCTTGCTACGCACCATTTAGTGAGAGGCTAACTTCCGCGAATTGCTCTGCGAAGCAAACTTTGATTTAAGTTCTATTTTAGGTTTAGTTTTAAATTTATTTGATTGTTAAGTTCGACTCAAGTGCGGTCTTTTACTTTCTGCATCACTCCCGAGTTGGGAAGTTTGTAATTAATAGTGATTTAATAAAAGAGGATTTCAAATCCCTTCACGTGCAGTTACTATCCAGCCCAGCAGTACATCAGAACAAAGCTTACATTACATCAGCTCACTGTTCCAGTTCAGGACTTAGAACTTGAGGATAAGAACCCGATTACAGACTGTATTTATGTTTCCAAAAATGATGCACAGAACACTAAGTCCTGATAAAGTAATATTCCACGCTTGCAACAGTTCTGCTACTTCGGAAGAAGGGAAGGTGTCACTCCCAAGGCATACAAAGACCTCTTGTATCTATGCTTTTGAGAACACATCGTAAATATGTATCCAGAAATTATTGTCTCTATTTTCTGTGCCCACTTCATTTCTTAATATCCGCTTTTTATTCTGCCAATGTAAGTTCAAGCTTACTCTTCAAGCCATTCTATGGAATACACTATGTTATTACAGTTATTTTACCATCTAAAGGCGCTGAACTATGGTAGTTCGGTCCTGGATTCCAATACGAGCTAGCTTTCCTTAGATAATCCTCCACGAAGACATCCCTTTCCTTAGGCAGATAGCCATCTTATGCTTTGTCATAATCAAATAAACCAAATCAATCTGTAAGGTTTATTATATGTTTAATAACAGTTATTTTAAGTTTTCTATCTTTCCTATCTTATTCTAATTTCAGCTTACAATTTCCTGCCAGAATGTAATTTCAGAAACGCAGATAATGCAAATGAGTACTATTTAAGTCGTGACTTAACCGACTTCAGGAGAGATAGTCTTGATTCCCTGACTATCGCGCGTTTGCCTTCTGGCTACGCCTCTCTTAGCTGTTATTACGCTCGGCCATATCTTAGGCCCTTGCTAGGCTTCGCCGATTTAATTAATACTCGGGGGCCAAATAGGTAGATTCTGATAGCTTCGGCTATATCTTTTAAGAGCTTTAGTTAAACTAATTTTAATTCAAATTATTAGTATTTTTAGTTCAAGCCCGAGTGGCGGCTTTATGTAAAGTTCCAAGTCGGAACTGACTTCTAAATATACTGAATCATAAAGGGTTTTAAACCCTTCTCAAGTCTCACGTGTTTCGTTCACACTTAAGCGATTATTCGCTTGTTAAGTGTTCGTGGGGTTGACGCTAGAACTTAAAGATTTAAAGAGAAAACCTCACAAATCTTTCACCATCTAATCCATTAGACTGGAACAGGATATATTTTTATGCACATATCCTATTTTCGATACACGATCGCCCTAATAAACTCTGTTTATGATTTATGTTTGCATAGGAGAGAAAGATAGTGATGTTGTCTAGGAATATAAGGTTTGAACGCCTGGACAGGAAATGCATCTGCAAAGAATTTGAGAAATTTTAGGAAATGGTTATTCTTGCGAAGGTGATTAAGCTATTAAACCAAAAGTTTCTAAATGATGCATTAAAAACACTATGAAAAAATACCCACAAGAGAATAAAACAAGAGAGTAAATATGGTAATTAAGTCGTAAAAATATTACGCATTTGATCACATATATATAAGTATGTTTTTGATTTCTGGAATTTTTGTGCCTTGTGGTATGCTTAGTTTTGTGTCCTTTACTGAGAAATGCCGAATGGCTAAAGTTCATAGACAGCAATTTTTGTTTCGAAAACGTTTCATCTTTTTGTTAAAAATTTCTCATTTATTCCTCTTCAAAATAGCTTTCAAATACTGTTTAATTTTTATGACGGATTTAATTTGGCAAAACTAACAAAGACTTTCCGTATTAAGTGTAAACACTGTAACGTTTTAGTTAAACTAAAAAAGTTTTATTTTTATTTACGCTTTTTCTATCTCTTCTCATTTCAACTTCCCGTTAGAATAAGCGCGCGTTTCAGCTTTATGCTAATTTGAAGTGGAGCCAAGTTATATTTAAACGAGAGGCAGAAACCTCCCAGTGTGAGAGAGCTTTTAGTCTCAGACCACTGTTACTCTATTGAACGTTCGCCTGACCAGCTAGTATTTAAATTCTAAGCCGTAGCGCTGTTACGTTATTACTTATTGAAGTAATTCTAAGAGCGTCAGTATTAGTTAAATCTTGCTACGCACCATTTACTTTAGAGGCCAACCTCGCGTTCATAGCTCTGTGAGCAACGACTACTTAATTTCTAATTAGCTTTAGTTTAAATTAAATTTGATAGTTCAGTTTAGACCCAAGTGGCGTTCATTATTTTCTGTATCCCTCCCGAGTTGGGAAGTGGCTGTACATAATTGTGGTTTAATGAAAAAGGATTTTTAAATCCCTCTGAAGTGTTGTTCTTCTACCACTTATTCACAGTATTCTACCACAGAACATAGCTGCATTCAGCTCCCTGTTCCAGATCAGGACTTAAAGCTGTCACGAAGATGTTTTCCAAGAACATGCACCGAACACTCAGTCCTGACAACACTTCAAAACACTTGCTATGCTTCTCTAAAATTTATTATATTTGACGCTCATTATAACGATTCACCGCGTTTTACAGAAAAAGAATGTTATAGCAAACAACTGATTACATAGAAAATAAGTTTAATATATTCTCCTCAGTTAGGGACTTTTCATAACGATCGATGGAATAGTCGCTATAACAAATGATTGTTTTATTGAGCATGGAATATATTAGCTTTTCAGACAAATGCAATTGTAAATTGAAAAATCAGATGTTCTGTTTTGTAAACAATTAACGATTGTTTCAAAACATATACTGTGTCTGATTTCCCGGAAGCGTTTTATCCTTAGATCATTTACTATCACCCAGTGACCATGTTTAATCTTACTTTTAACTTGACCATGTTTAATCTTGTTTTAAACTATTGTTTCAGCAATCAAGGTCATAATAGCAAATGATAGCTAACAGTGGCCTCACCAGCATACAGATTAGCCTCTGGGCTGTAAATAAGATGCAGTTTTATAACTTGCCTAACAGTCAGAATGGTTACAACCATTAACTGATAATTAGAGCCTACATTTATTTATCAGCTCCTAGCTTGAAAAAAAAAACTGAAAGGTTTCAGATTTTAAATTACGTCCAAAGGGGCGCATTTTTTAATATTTTTCTGTGTTACCTTTATTTATTAAATATCATGTTCTTCGCACTTAAACCATAAAATTTAATTCAACAGCAATATCGCAAAATAACTTTAAAATAAACATATCCTTTAGAATTTCCGATACACAGTCTCATGCGCTGCAGATAAAAATGTTTTTTTCTGTACAACATTGCCATGGCTCTCTTTGAAATCCTTGAGTTTGTTAATCAAAAATTGTTAAAGTTTTACAAAATATGAAATCGATAATAAAACAAATTCCAAATTTCAAATTTGGGCTTCCAGATGCCCATATTCGCAGGAGGATTACGTTATTCAAAATTTAATGGCTCTAGGTACCGTTGTTTTATCATAATGCGAGAACATACATACATTTATGCAGGTTCTTTATTATTTAATTTCTTTAAATATAATACAGAGTGATAATATTTGGTGGCAACAATTTGAAAAGTGAACCGACATTTATAGTGAACCAACGCAAAATGCCAAAACGAAATTAACAACTCTGGGCAAATTACCCCTTTAAAAATAACATTGCCAAACATTAAACGTATTATTATTTTTTAAGGTTGTATTTTGACGTTGAAGAAAGCCCGCGACTGCATGTGACCTCACTGTATGTCGAACATTGTTCGTTAAATGTCAGCGTTTTAAATAAATAGTTGCTATTGGCAATGCCAGCTAATGTTTTATGTAATTCATACAGAATCATTTATTTGTTTTTATAGCCTTTTACATTTTTTCAAAGACAAGTGATGTTTCTAGATATATTATATTGTCATTTGAAAACTTAAGGTATGTTTTGCCTGGATGGATTCTTGAAGCTCATTGAGGTTTTTTTCATGGTTTCCTTGAGGATGATTCGCAGGATTCCTTGCATAGGTGCTTAAAAAAAGACAAAAAGAAATTTTGCAACAGAAATTATGTTTATGATGACTGATGATTATTATGAAATAACTCTTGCATCTTCTGTCATCAAATTTTTCAGCAAAAACAAATGCAAATTAAAACGAAACGATTGAAAGTCAAGCCAATATTAGTACATCCAGTATATACTAAAACGTAGAGCAGGATAAAATAATATAAATACAGTTGAGAAGATCTAGGGGAAAGAAATAAGATGGCCCATATTTCGTGTACATTATTTAATTATTAAACAATAAGATGATTTTGTGAACTGAAAAATAAAATGCTTTAAAAGAAATTCCATCATTCCGAGTGTTTTCGGAGCATAACTAAAAGTAATTTTAATATGAAAGAACTCTTAAAATGAGTTGCAGTATTCGCTACAGCATATTACTTAATTTTTATTTCATCTGAAGTTTAGAATTTTTGAGCTACAGTGTCTCACAAAAGTAATGGCATACTTGTGCTTTACAAAAGGAAACCGTAATAAAATAAATTAAAAAAAAAACATGTAAAAATGTTTTGTGGGTGTGTTTCATACTTAAATTTAGTAACAATTATTACATAACATACATTTCTCAAAATATTAAAATATTAATTTAATAAAAATACAATTGTTTAGAACGGAGCAAAAAATGGCTCACATAGTGATGGGACACCATTAGACTATGCAACAAAAATCGTCTGAAGTAAGCAATAAAAATATTTTTTGGGGCGTTTTTTATTTTTTCTAAAAAGCAATTGGCAATAATTTATAAAATCGTCTGCATTATTTCTCTCCAGTTTGTTTTTGGAATTTTTGTGTTTTTTAGCTTTGTGCAGCCATGAATGCTAAACGAAAAGAAACTTCGCCTGAAATTCGAAAATTAGTTATTAATTTGCATATTGAACGTAGAAAATCTATTAGAGAAACTACTGAAACAGTTAACTTGAGTCATTAACAGTTTTCTTATGATTCAGGATAAAAGAAGACCTGGCCGACCATCAAAGCTATCCAATGAAATAAAGCGAATTATCGTTCGAAATATTAAAAAAATCCAAGAATGAGTGCTTCTAAAGTTGCTGCTGATTTACAAGCATTATATGGAGTAATTTTTAATCCTGAGACTATTAGAAGAGTAATTCAATCTACTGGATATCACGGTAGAGCAGCCAAGAAAAAATTCTTCGTAAGTGAAAAGAATAGAAAACTCAGACTGGCTTTCGCAAAATCCAACATAAATAAGAATTTTGATTACTGGAATGAAGCTCCAGTAATCAAAATTCTTATTTATTTATTAATCAAAATTATATTATATTTGCTGATGAGAGTAAATTTAATATATTTGGTTCTGACGGTAGAATTTTGATCTGGAGAAAACCCAAGGAAAAATTTCGCAAACAGAACTTGGTGCCAGCAGTAAAACATGGTGGAGGAGGAGTTATGGTATGGGGGTGTATGTCGTCCGCTGGAGTTGGTAATCTTGTTTTTATTGACAGTATAATGGATCAGTTCACGTATATTGGCATATTAAATCAAAATTTGAAATCTTCAGCACAAAAATTGAACCTTCATAACGATTTTAAATTCTACCAGGCCAATGACCCCAAGCACACTGCTTTGAACGTTAGAATCTGGCTGCTGAATAACTGTCCTGAAAAAATAAAAACACCACCACAATCTCCAGACTTAAATCCCATAGAGAATATTTGGCAAGAATTCGAATCAAGAATTCGCAAACACACCATTTCTTCAAAACAACAATTAAAATCGGTGCTTCAAGAAGAATGGGGTGAAATCACTCCAGAAATCACAAAAAAATTATTCGAATCCATCCCAAGAAGATTAAATCATGTTTTAAAAGTAAAAGGAAATCCAATAAAATATTAAAGCCTTTTAAAAAGTAAAATTTTTGGATAAATATTTGGTGGAAAAGGAAGTGTCCCATCACTTATGCGAGCCATTTTTTGCTCCGTTCTAAACAATTGTATTTTTATTAAATTATTATTTTAATATTTTGAGAAAATGTATGTTATGTAATAATTGTTACTAAATTTAAGTATGAAACACACCCACAAAATATTTTTACGTGTTTTTTTAATTTATTTTACCACAGTTTCCTTTTGTAAAGCACAAGTGTCCCATCACTTTTGTGAGACATTGCAGAACAATTAATGATCAAATAAATATTATAAAAAAGCAATAGTTTGTTTGGTTTGCCATAAAAATGAATAATTATTTTTTCAAAATTTTACTAGCTGTACGCAATGAAATTAACAATAAATTGATTCATTAAAATCATTACATATAATATAACTAGTACTAGTAAAGTACTAGTTATATTACAATGTGTAACATACATAGCATTTTGAAATGTTCAACACTTACTAAACTCTGTAACGAAAATTCATCACTCATTGTATTGTGTAAATTCTCAAACTAATTCACGATTCCTTTCAAACTTTCTTCTTGGCGAAGATCGCATTCTCAGAAATTTAGACTGGCGCCAACCGAGCATTAATCGCCACGAAACTACTTATGACATCACTCGTGACGTTCGTCCAATAAAGAAAGCTACAATCTCTTCATTTCCGTAACCAAGTGATTACTCGACCTTCTACCTGGCCTAGTCTTCAATTTATTTCCCCTTTGTTTTTTCTTCAGGAAACCAATGTTCATTCCCTGTTTGTGGCCACGCCAAAGATTGCGGACCGAGCCCTGTCTCGGCGCCGTAAGATTTCTAGGTGGCATTTTTTCCTTGGGCCAAGGTCCGTGGTTCTTAAACCATCTGCGTAGGTTATCATTTGAAATGCTTTGCACATTTTTGAGGTATCGAAATTCAAGAACAAGAAAAAAGAAAAGAAAGAAAGAACAAAGGAATAGTTTCAGTCATACATAATATATATGTATATATATATATATATTTGATTACACGATTTCAGTTAAAAGCATTAAAAAGTAAGAAAAAAATTATCTCAGTATTCTTTTCACATGCACATAAAAATAAAGATTTTAAATCAATCATTCTTATATATGTCATTTCGACTTAAATGCCAAAATCTCCTGTTATCCCAGAATAGTTGAAGAGTAATTGAGACTTCTCTGTATTTTCAAAGAAAATTTAAGCTTATTTCTTGCAAAAACGACTGAAAAATTATGATCACAAACTATTGTCTTCGGCTATTGTATAAAACAAAATTGTCTGCGGGAAATACAAAGAAAAAAATGCGAGGGCTAACAGCGGTGATATCAGATCATGTCGTAGTATGTGGCAGTTGTTTTTCTCCACAACACTATGTAAACTAATTGTATATTACCTAAGAATTTGTATATATGTGCAAAAGCGTATTTTTACTAAATATATTTTATGTCTTACCAATAATACAGGGTGTTTATAAAGTCCCGGACCCATTTTAATGTTTAATAACTCATAAACTAATAAAGATAGATTAAAATTAATAACATAAATGGTTAGATAGACTCAAAAAGTTTCATGACCCTTGTCAATGAACTTCCACGTGTTCCCCCTTCGTCGCACGGAGAATATCAAGTCGATATTCAATTTGACGCCAGGTACCGGCAAGCATGTCGGCATCCACAGAGGCTATTGCAGTTGTAATTCTGGCTTTTAGGTCATCAATGTTCGACACTCTCCTCCAGTAAACGTTGTCCTTTACAAATCCCCAAAGGAAAAAGTCCATCGGCGTTATATCAGGTGATCTGGGTGGCCAAGGAATTGGACCTCCTCAAGACAATCCATCTTCCTGTAAAATGGTCATTCAAAAAACTACGAACGATGGTACCCCAATGTGGTGGTGCACCATCTTGTTGCAAAACGATATGTGGCTGAAGCTCTTCTAGTTGTGGAAATACGAAGTTTTCCAACATGTCTAAGTATACGACTGATGAGACCGTCTTTTCTGTAAAAAAGAAAGGCCCAATGACTCGGTCGTGCATTAGTCCACACCACACATTACCCTTCGGGGAATCTCTTTTGCATTTTACTGCATTCTCTTTGCATTCTCTTTCTCTTTTTTAATTTATTTCTTGTGGAAAAAATAAATTTTTGTTAACTTTTTACGACTTGTGCATTCAATATATAACGAACCCGTACGCACGTAACAACAGATTATTGTTAAACTTGGAAAGCTAAATTTCTCTCAATAAAATTAAAAGTATGGCACTCGGATCCGCTACGAGCTAAGACTAGTAATCCAAAGCCATAAAAATTTAATTAATTCAGTTCTGTTTCTAATGCTATTCTAATGCTAATTACTAAATTAATATTTTAACAAAATATTAATAATAATAAAAATAATAAAAAAAATCTGAAGGGTTTCAGATTTTAAATTACGTCTAAACGTGCGTTTTTTTAACATTTTGTCTATTACCTTTATTTAGTAAATATCATGTTCTTCGCACTTAAACCATAAAATTCATTTAAAGAACAATGTCGCAAAATTATTTTAAACTGACCTTATCTTTAGAATTTCTTATACACAATCTCACGCGCTGGAGATAAAAATGTTTTTTCTGTACAACATTGCCATTTCGCTTTGAAATCCTTGAGTTTGGTAATCAAAAATTCTTTAAAGTTTTACAAAATATGAAATCGATAATAAAACAAATTCCAAATTTCAAATTTGGGCTTCCGGATGCCCACATTCGCAGCAGGATTACGCCATTCATAATTCGACGGTTCTAGATACTGTCGTTTTATCAGAATGCGAGAAACATATATGCATTTATGTGCATCTTTCATTATTTAATTTCTTTAAATATAATACAGGGGTGAAATATTTGGTGGCAACAGTTTGAAAAGTGAATCGGACATTTATAGTGAATCAACGCAAAATGCCAAAGCGGAAACAGTAGTCCTTCAAGGACAAAGCCCCTTTGGACTAATAATAATTAATTTTAAGACTATATTAATTTAAAAAAAATTAATTTTAATAAAATATTTGACGTTTTTATACGTTAAAATTCGAAAGATTCCATTAATAGAAAACCTGCAAAAAGGCGAGTTTTTGAATCAAATGTTTTTTTTAAGATTTCAAAAAATTTTATTATTCGAATGTCTCATTAATGCCTTTCTTATTTTTGAAATAAAATGTAATGCTCTTTTGCTTAGGAAGAAAACATAACAGGTTAAAATAAATTTAAAGCCTATCTTTCAATTTCAGAACGGAATTATACAACAGAGAGTTAACTTTTTGCAAATAATTTAGTGATTGCTTTTTAATACAGGACAAGGCTATTGCCAACAAAATGCTAGAAATGCGTAGTGAGGTAAAATTTTATTACCTGAGAAAATTTCTTTAAAAATTATTGGCAACATTTTACAATTTGCCTTTTGCTGAAAAATGTATCAAATACGATTAAAAGATAAATGAAAGTGATAACTGATTTCCTTCAGATGAAATACAAGTGCAACTAAATGGAAAAAAAAAAATTGCCATTGAACGTTCACATCGATTACCTTTATCTTGTTTCTGTACATATGTATTTTAATGAGTTGGAAATATGAAAATTTTTTTCTAGTAATCAAGAATGTTATTGCGAAATGATAACACTTGTGATTAACACAAGTGAAAGCTGTTTACGTCAGTGTGGAACGTCATATTTAAAAACGATTCAGGAAAGATTCCATATGACAATGGTTGTGTTTATTTGACCGATTAATCAATAGAAAATTGAGCAACAGAGGACTTTGAAAAAATTCTTTGTTCTAATCTGTTATAAGAATTGAATGCAGTACAAGGGTTTTTAAATTATGTTTTTCATAATCTGTTATTGAAAAAGATATAACATTTTGCAAAGTCAGCTGTATACTGTTCACTTTAAATTAACAAAATGCTATAAAGAACTTGAACTGCAAAGTAAATTTTAACAAAAGAAATCATCGGAAACTCAGCACAGATGTAAAACTTTCAAAATTTGAAGATTTAATGATTTTTTTTTATTCTTTATGTTCTATCATTTCAAAAAGAGAATTTTATGATTCAATTAAAATAGCTCTTCCCAATTAAAGTTTGGTCTTGCCAAAGAATTTATGAATGAAAATATATACAAAAGACAGTTACACTTTACTAAGAGCAAAAACGCTTTTATTTAAAATCAATCATTGGTATAACAAGAATTACACGCTGAAAGAGTTGCAAAATATACCGTTAAAATTTTAGAAGCTAATTTCTGAACTCAAAACCCTGCTACTGAACTCAACATACTACACATACTTTCCACTCCGCGTATAGGCAGGGTATACATAGCTCTGACCTGCCTTTACGAACATTCTCGGGAAAACCGGTAAGAATTTTTCTAAAATGTTCTCGCTCCGTCTAGGGCATATCGCCGATTTTATCGCCAAATACCCCAAAACGGGCAATTTCGCGCCAAATTTGGTAAACCTGCCTTTCCTTGCACCTTTCTGGCAACACTAATCCCGCTTTGCGGGGAAGCTGTCGTACCGCAGCTGGGTTTTCGTAACAGTATTTTGCTAAACATACTACTTCCTGAAAGCAATAAACACCTCGGAAGATTATTTCCTCTAATATTTTAATTGCGATGGATGCTGAACTTCTCGGCCTAACCAAGAAAGGAAAAACTTTCTGTTAAGATATGTGTACACTATTCAGCGTTTTTACTTAGAAACTCGATTCACTTAGTATTGGAATTCTCAATAAGAGGAGAATTCCCTCCACCCTAGGGGGAATTTTACACCTCCAGTGGGGAATGCAGTCAGCCTTTTGTTTATCTGTTAAGTATTTAGTTATGGTCTATGCATATGAAATACAACTTTTATTCAAATTTTGGTATTTAGTAATACTTTCTGTACTTTTCGTTGTGTATAATTAAGAAACAGGTTTAAAAAAATCTAAATTTAAGTGAATTTATTTATGTATTTTCCGAGTTTTGGAAATGCAGTTTTTTGGAGTTCTATGTTCTAGCATGGTAAGAAGGTTGAGAAACTCTAACTTAGCACTTCATTTTTCGAGTTTTTTTTTTTTCTTTTCTTTTTTTTTTTTTTTTTTTTTAAACTTCTAAATATGTTTGATTGCTGAAAGATTGTTGTATTTTAGAATAGCTAGAAAATTTCTTCTCTTCTGAACTTTTATTTAAGATTGGGAAACAGGAAAACGTGCTAAGACAAGATACGATGAACAGGGTGGATTGTCTGCCCCTTTTAATTTAAAAAAATTTATTTAGAATTATGACAGCTTTTGAAGCAGATGTTGAAAAAGGTATAACTTTTTCCTAGTTTTTTTTTCTTCGAATTTCTTTGCTGTCGTTATTTATCTCAGTTGAACTGACAAAATCAGATCAAGTCCTCAAGCCAACAAGCTACAAAATCCTCAAGAAACAGTTCTGCAGGATTAAAACTCGCTTGGTAAAGCCCATTGGGGTAGATATTTCTGAAGGAGGACTCGAACTGCACCTGATACAGAAAATGAAAGTATTTTTCTTGCAGTAACTTCCATTAATCAGCAGAACAAATTGCTTCAATATTCTGCTTTTACCACTTGGCTCTTCTGCAGCAAGTCAGTCATCAAAATACGATTATTACCGACGAAATCTGAATACGAACTTCACTCTGACTTTAAAATGATGTAATTTCTCAGCAGTTCAGAACCCGAGAAGAGTTGTTACATAGATTAACGTTGGATTTCTGACTACGTTTTATCAATAGTTATGATGGATTCCAAAAAAATTATCATTCAATCGCTGAAAATGAAACAACTAATAAGCTTTCAGCCATTTCATTACCATTTTAAATGACAGCTTACTGCATAATGAGTTGCTCATAATATATAAACCAAATGTATCCTGTAGTATCTCAGAAATAACTTTCTATTGATATTCGATGATTTACCATAGACTGATATATAATGCTCTCCCTGAAACTTATTTAAAATTTCAGGAACTTTAAAGACCACATATTTTTATGTAATCTCAAACTTATCTTGCGGAAACGTTGGTACACTGCTTTCTTACAGTTGAATATGGCAGATATTTATCCCTAACGCTTTACATAGTACTATCACGGATTTAATTTGGATTTTTACTTCCTTGTACGAAGTAAAGGAAGTATTGTAATTGAGAAAAATATTGGGCATCGTATCTCAAAGAAAATATCCATTTTTACCGATCTCGATTCCATTTAAAAGATGTTTTTGCGTTACATCTGTACTTGTAGACAAAATAAGACTCTTTTTCCCAAAAGGGATTGTGAAATGGATTTAAAAAGTGATTCAGGAGATATTTATTCGTAACATATGTACATAAGTACGCACGTATGTATGTATCTCGCATAACTCAAAAACGACTAGCCTCAGAACATTTCACTTTTGCATATGGAACTACTATACCATGTAGATGTACATCTCCCTTTTTGGTTGCAATCGGTCGAGTCAAAAGTATACAAATGTATGTAAGTATACACCCACTCTGTTACCCGGCTTGGTGAGCTAATATATTTCTTTCTTATATGTTGTTAACTTGCGCATTTCTTGCTTTAAAAATAATTGGATTATATTGTTCTTATGTTCCAGTTTAGTTAATCTGAACGCAATACTTGTAGAATTATTAACAATTTAAAAGTCACTTAAGTTCCACTAAGCCTAATGCCACCACCATTTATTTACATTTGGAACTTAGTAGTGTAGTGAATTAAGTTAGTTTCTGCACCAACTTCAGTGTCTTTTTGCCGAGTGGGGCCAAAAGTTTTGTGCACCGAAAAATCTGTCTTTCTGCGTAATAATTTCTGTCTTAATTCATAGCTCATTAATTAATTTTAATTGAAAAAATTTTAAAGGTTTTTAACTGTATTTGGTGTTTTAGAATTTTCTGTATTTTACAATTTTTAATGAAGATGTTTTGAATTTTTATGTATTTTTCTTGCCGGGAAGTGAGAACCGAATTGATTGAATGAGGAATATATTTCTAATGACATTCGGAGAAGTAAGTTTAAATGAAATACCGCAAAAAATATGCATAATTTAATGGGCCATACAAGGACGTCATGTAGTGCTTACATCAGATTTTTATACTATAAGAACAGGGAATTCATGACGCTTCAAAGCGCAATATGTGTCTATCAAATTGTTTATATAAATGGAAGCATCAAACTGCATTCGGAACGCATGCGGCGCGAGGGTTATATGTATTTCTTGGGGTCAGATAACGTTATTTGAATATTCAGTGTAACTTATAAGATCTGCGCTTTGTGTTGAAATATTGAAGAGAATCCCCCAAAAAAATTATTAAAAATCTTAAAATACCAAGAAATTTTGTGATCTCCCTAGCTCAGTAGTTAGCGCGTTAGACTCAAGACCGAAAGGTCCCGAGATCGAATCTCGCTAATCGCTACTTAAGTTTTCCGAACTTATAATATTTTTATAAGTTCTTCTCCTTGTCTCTGTAATTTTTCTCAAGTCATGTTGACTTCCTTTTTATTTTTCCTTAACGTCTTTCATGTATTTTTTCCCTATTTTTGCTCCCTTTTATTAACTATGATGTGGTGGTAGAGGATAATTAATCCTTGGATATGGAAGAGAAAAAAAATGATAGAATTAGGAAAGCGATCCTGAAAATTCCGCCAATGATGACAAAAATATTGGAGAAGCTTTGGAGAAGTAGGCTTGATATGACAACTTCTCCGTCGCTACCAATATATTTCAATTTAAAATTTATTTCTGTATTTCATTTCTCGAATGCGAAATGACACTTCGACGAGCCTAGGAATAATAGAATACTGTTTTTAAATGAGACAGTTTATCAAATTGACGAGAAATAAGTGAAAAACTCAAATAACTAATTGTCAGATTTAAAATACATATGGAATTTTGAAAGAAAAGGCTCTCGGTTATGAATCATAATTTAAAAAAATTATTTACATGAAAAGACCGTTGTGAGAAAATCGCAGTCTTCCACAAAATGACGATCTCAATCTTGCTGATGCTACTGAAAAATTGGAAGAATGAAGCAAATGAAATCTACTGAGCTTGGCTTGCTTTTGTTGGATTGTTTCTTTCTTTCATATTGCTGTGGTAAAAAGGAGATTTGTGCAATCTTTTAATGTGCTTCCTACCCACAACTTGAGGGCATACCGTGACAGAACGCGTGAGATAAAATTTCTGACAGTTGTAAGCAGACTTTAATGTAAGAAAAGAGCAGAAAATCAATGAGCTGTGAAATATCTGAGATGTGTGTTCAATACTGAAGAGGGAAAAGATGAAAATCATTTGTTTTAGATGATTCAAGATCGTTTGTTTAGAAGATAAAAGAATGACTCATTTTTGCATGCATAACATGAGTACAATAGAAGGTGTGTAGAAACATTAGGTTATTTAGAAGCGGGAGACGTGAAAAATGAGCAATGCATCTTATATAACATAAACTCTTCATTTTACGTAATGGAAATATATCATTCTATTTAAACCCATTGTAAAACACCTGTAAATGTGTAGAAACATTAGGATTTTTCCATGCTGAGAGGCGTAAAAATTGAGCAATGCCTTCGCCGGGATTCGAACCCGGGATCTCTCGAATACGCACCTAGTGTGCTGACCATTGCACCATGAAGGCATGCTAAGAAGGTGGGAGATATACATTAAATTCTTCTCCTTTTCACCAGTCACCCTTTTGGAGAAATACCTTATATACTCCCCTTTTAAAGGGCGACTGGGAATTCGAGGACCCTGTTTCCAAATCCTGGTGGGGGAGAATCATCATCCATCATGTTTTTTAGTTCGGAAGCCACTTAAGAGACATTAGGATTTTTTTATGCTGAGAGACGTGAAAAATGAGCAATGATCTCTCCTGACCTCTTGAATACTCGCCATTTGTACTGACGATTACGTCACGAAGGCATGTTAAGAAGGCTCGAGAAATACCTTATAGGCGTATCTTCTAAATTCTCGTATCATATGAATGAACACTAAGACAAAATTGTGGATATTTAATGGCTTTACTGAGATCTATCTTTGATGCTGAGGTACAGATCTGAGACAGAACATGCAATTTTGTTATAAATTAGCATATTCCTTATATTCTCTTCCTTTTTATCTAAAGTTTTAAGGAAAAAAACATATAATCTGGAAACTTCGAATTACAGTCTACTACCTAGAAGAACAGTTTGTGAAGAGTTATAGCATTTCTCCTGTGCGCATCTCTGTGGTGTAGTACGGAGCAAATTAATGATTCCTGGTTCGTTTCCCCGTGACAGCGTAGTTGAATTTTCAATAATTCCTACTACTAAAAGATTACAAGTCTGAACAAATTTACAATTAATTTTTTTAAATTAATAAATACAAATCATTTTTGAACATATAAACATTTCGCTTCCGTTCTTACATAAAAATTAACACTTTTTTTGTCAACCCATAAAAGTAAATATCTGTAGTTGAAGAAAATTCGAACTTAACTCAAAGCAAATTTCAAATTTTGGCATTTCTTTATGGAACATTAAATATCGAGAAATATAAAGCAGCGTTCATGCACAGAGGTAATATCAACTGTTCCGATCCATTAAACACATTTTGTGTCTAAAGAAGTACATTCTTACTCTAATTAAGTAACGCAAAGAGCGCACTCTGCACCCCCCGTTTTTTAATCGCACTAGGGTCATTTTACTCCATTATGGTAATACAGTTATCTCCCCAGACGGTATAGTGTACAGACGGTACAGACAGTATAGAGCCTACTGCGGTACAGAAGGGCGAGGGTTGGAATTCCGGAAAAGGTATGGACGTTTGTAACAGAGTCCTTGGAACGGTGCTTGGTACACCAGGGTATCTGAGCGATAGGCTCTATCCCTTGTGGAAGAGTTTGATGAAATAACCTACAAGATATCTAAGCCCTTTTTTTTCATAATAAAGTTTTAAAGTGAATAATTAATTATTTAGAATTCATATTTAAGCCAGAAGTTAGGGAATGCTAATTAAAATATTAAGTGATGTCAAATGAATGCAGGCCAGAAGTCGTCGAGTTGATGAGTGTGTGGATAAAGACAAGGTTAGGAGAACACTGGTGATTTGAATCCGATAAGTAAGATATAAATACTATGAACGAAAGAATAAAAGGAATGCATAGCAGATACAATAAGAGAAGGTTAACATAAACCGTAAAGGCATTATAATAAATATTACATAATGTATACATTCAGTTGGGCCATGGGTCTGTCCATATTTGCTAGGTCATTGTAGTCATAATTACAAATCTTAATGGCCGAGTTGTTAATTTTTTTGGTCTTTCACGAAAACTTTTAGCAAGTTTATAATAATGTGAGTGTAGTTGCTCCATACTCAGTTCTTCACAAATTCTATCGTTGCGGATATACCACTTCGCTTTAACTATTTGCCTAAGAACAGAATTTTGGCAAGTCTGTAATTTTTCCTATTGTATTTTTTGGTAACTGGCCCAAACTGGGCTAACATAACATAGTAATAGACGGAGGACGAACTTACAAATGAGTAACTTGTTATCAATTAATAAAACACTGTTTCGAGCAATTAAGGGGTATAGTTTAACTTTACGAACTCGAAACTTTTGGATAATAGATGTAATGTGTGGGGCCGTTGTAACAGTTTTGTTGAGGATCACCCCAAGATAAAGGACCTGCTTCCTGCTTGCCCTAGGGAATAGGGGTGCCACTGAAAATGAGATTTTTCTTGAATTTGCTTTTTTTTTGGTAAACATAATCGCCAGTGTTTTATCCACGTTGACTTTGATTTCCCATTTTGTAAGCCAATTCTCTAACGTATGGATGTAGTTTTGCAATCGTTCAATGACTGGACCTACGTGCTAGGATCGCAGTGTCATCTGCATACATAGCTGATGTTGTGTCGTGTGTGGATGGTATGTCATTCACGTAAATTCGAGTAAGGACCTTGTGGTCCGAGTAAGGCCCTTGTGGAACGCCAGTCTGGATGGCATGGCTTGTAGGGTTGGGCCAGAAACGTTAACGACGAAATTTCTACCGGTTAGATGGGAATTATTAATGTTAATGATGTAGTCTGGGAAGCCCAAGGCGTGTAGTTTGTAGGTGAGAAGTCTGGCTGGGTGCTCTGACCTATGCCTTAGCAATGCCTAGAAACAATCCTCCAGTAATCTTACGTGTTCCCTAGGAAATAGTTTCTACTGCTCGGTAGAGCTGGTTAGTTGTTGATAGTTCCTTCATGAAACCAAACTGGTGTGGTTTGATGATGCTTTCTATGTAGTCATTGATTCTATTGAGTAGGATAGCTTCACAGATTTTGCTGATGGAAGAGAGTAAACTGATAGGGCTGTAGGACTCCGTTATAGATGGAGGTTTTCCGAGCTTGAGAATCGGAATGATCCTTGCAGCCTTTCAAGATTCAGGAGAGTGTTGCCATTTCCGAATAAGGTTGCAAATTCTAGTAAAAGGGAAAATGGCCTTGATTGGGAACTTTTTTTATAATACAGTTGATGATGGAATGTATGCCAGGACTTTTCTTCATCTTAATTCTTTTGACGTATGCATAGACTTCTGACGGTAGCGCTGGAATGATGTTGTCAGTGCTTGGATTTGTTGGAAACTTGGAGAGAAAGCTATGAACTAGATTTTCTGTTGTAATGTCATGAATGTTGTTTGTACGAAATTGAGATCCCAGATGCATAGCTAACAGTTCTGCTTTCTCAATTTCACTGTAATGGATCCTTTGTGGGCCTTTAGGGGGCAGAATGTTATTGTGGCATTTCGTATAACTTTTAATGGTTTTCCACTGTGAGTTGTGGATGTTTGTAAATGTATAGTGTCTTTGCGGCATGGGGGCATTCTAAATACATGGCGAGACAAAAATCCTCTTATGTGGTTTGGCGGAAAGAGAGAGGGGTGGGATCCCCCTCCATGGTGCTTTCTCTGAAAATTGTGATGGGAGCAGAAATTTAACCTCCCTGAGGCTCTGGCAACCATTCTTCCATGAAATTCATGGAGAAGACAACAACAACATGACAATACAGCTGATCAAAGACAGGTAACGGATGACACGCTGCCTGGACAACTATCAACTACAAGAATGCGATATGTCTAAGTTGAACGTTTAAATAGAATGATTTAGTTTCGGTTTAGCTTTATTATGATTCGTCAATATTAAGGATGGTTATAATTCCCAAATTTAAAATCATTATTGGCTGAAGCGTTATGTATGTATCTGCATCATGAGATTTATGTTAGAATGACAACAGGAACATTAATTTTGAAATTAACAGTTTAGCTAAATGAATTTATTATAAGCAGTACTAATTAGTATTTCTAGGACAGAGAGGGAGAATAACGAAATTAAAATGGAGAGTTAAGAGACTGTAGCAAATAAAAGTTAGAATTCTGGTTTACATATTTTTTATCTTACATATTGTTACGAATTTTGCATTTAATTAGATATTTTTAATAGAATTATAATTAAAATTGTAGTTTTATTTCCCCGTGCAATGCAGCGCGGGACATATTTTGAGCGAAAGCTACGCCGGAAAAATAAAAATACAAGAACGCGTGCATTTAGCATTGAATAAAAGTTTATCTCTGTAACTGATATTTAATTTGAATAAATGTAATTGATTAGTATGTTAGTTGTAGCCTTAATTCCACTCTTTTTGATTTCTAGAAATTGCTAGAACCTTCTCACGCGGCTGTTTTATAAAGCTATAAAACCTTGAGAGAAACGTCTCATCTCAGTTGCTGTTTTAATGAACTGTTGTTGTTGATTGTAGCGAATTCGCGGATGAGCGAATTAGCGAATTACTTTTCTCTGCGCTTTGGATTGTGTTCTGTTTAATAATTTAGTAGTTTAAAATATAGCTACTGATTATATTGCGATATTGTATGAATATCTTTGAAAAAAATCCAGCGTTTTGTTATATTTCTTCTGATAAGAATAAATTTTATTAATTTTTTATTGGACCTGTGCATTCAATTAATTGCGAACCTGTACGCGCGCAACAATATATTTTCATGAAACAGCTTAAGTCTGTGTGCTCCAATAAAATTTCTTCACAACCACTTGATTTTACTTTGAATGCAAAAAACAATGCACATAAATTAGAAATTTTCCAAAATTTGCAGAAATTTTGCAATAACTTTAACAATCATTGTAATACTAATTAATAATAATCAGTGGTATTAACAATTAATATTGTATTATTATTTAATAATTAAGACGAATTAATTCGTTAATAATGCTTATAAATAACGTTTATAATAATAATTAAACAATAATAATTAAAACAATAATTAATAATACAATTTTTGGAATAAATTTGAAATTTTGCAGATCGTAATATAACTCTTGCTTCAAAATATTCCTAAGGTCCAACTAAAATGAATTTTAAATGATTAAATTAATCCGCAATGAATAATCCACTTTTATAATACTGAAGATAAATATAAGTCGATGAATAAATAAACCCTTCAATGGCAACAACGCCTTTTTGTTGCTGACTCGTTTTACTGAAACAGAAGACTATACATTTATGAGACCATTAGATGTATTTAAAAAAAGGTGCTTTTCACCTTTTTGCTTTTTTAAACTTATTTCCTCGAATTTCATTGAAGATATATTTCTCATTCAATTCATTCAATTCTTAATCTCGGCAAAACATAACTACATAAAAAAATTCCAAACATTTTCATTAAAAATTGTAAAATACAGAAAAACATGAAACACCAAATACAGTTAAAGGAGTTAAAAAAAGGAATTTTTACAATTAAAATTACATTTTATACCCCAAAACAAACAATTCGGCCACTGGACAAGAAGGCAGATTTTTTGGCACACAAAACTGAAAGTTTACTTTGGTCCACTCGGCAAAAAGACATTGAAGGTGCAGAAACTGACTTATTTCACTATTCTGCTGAGTTTCAAATGTAATCAAATGGCGGTTCGTTAGGCTTAACTAGCCATTTAAAATTTTAAATTATTGATAATTCTGCAATAATTGCATGCAGATTAACTAAAGGCATAAAAACCTTAACTGGAACATATAAACTACATAATTCAATTACTTTTAAAGCACAAAATACACAATTTACCAACGTATAAGAATAAAATCTAAGCTCACTGAACCAGGTAGCAGAGTAGGAATATACATATATGTATATATATATTTATATACGATTGGTTCAACCAATAGCAACGAGAAATGGAGGTACACAACTAAATGTTAAAGCAGTTCCATGTACAAAATTTCAGCGTTCTACGGTTACTCGTTCCTGAGTTATGCGAGATACATGCATACGTACGTACATGTGTACGTACAAACGTTAAGGGGAAAAAATCTCTTCTAAATCTATTTTCAATCCATTTTTATTATCCTTTTTGGCAACAAATTTTATTTATTCTGTCGGTACGTACAGATGTAACGCAAAACGTCGTTCAAATAATTTCGAGAGCGGTTGAAATGGATATTTTCGTTGAAATATTATACGCGAAATTTTTCGCGATTACAATACTTCCTTTACTTTGTACAAGGAAGTAAAAGTTAACAATATAATTCATGTTATCAAATTCTTGTATTTACAGTTCATATTTGTTTCCTGCTTTAATAAGAAAAAAGTAAAAATTATATTTTGTTGACGTTTTCGCAGCGAAGTCATGAATAATTATTCAATTATATGTTATTAACTTTGCGTATTAGTTAAATCAATGGAATATTTAAAAATAAAAAAATACTTGAGAATCTTAATTCTATTTGGCCTAGAACAAGAGACCTATCCAAATAAATGGAATTTCAGATATCTGGAATCCGTAGAATTGAAGCTGTATTTTATTTAAATAATATTTTTTTAAGTATATATTCTATTTGTAAATTTAATAAGTCGTGTTAGTGAATGTGTAACACCAAACACTGTTTGCTTAAAAAGTAGCAGATATTTTAAAGCTAAATATTTTCCACTTCATATCTGTTGTTACGATCTTTCCTACAGTTCTCTTTTTTTTTATTGACAAAAGGAATTACTGCCTTGATCTATATTTATCGACGAAAGAAAGATATGTTATTCTTCCTACCAGGTGCTTTGTCTGTGCCTGTGCAAACATGGGTAAGAAATTCGACATGGATTTATAGATCTCTGACCTAGTTATCTGCATCTGAGTGCTTGTTCCAACAACATAATCACGCGACAATCTTTGTGTCCTTACTTTGAAAAACTCCATTTTTTAAACACCGCGAAAGAAACCTCTTTAAGGTGTATAATATTTTCAGTTCGCGGATTTGGCGTCTTGGTAAAAGAGAGTGTGTTATTTGTTGCACTGGACGATAATATTTGTTGCAAGCCTCGTGTACAAATAGTAGGAAAAAGTGCACAGTTAAGTTTCAAATAATTAAGTATATTCTTTATTAAGTAAGTGCGCAAGATTCTATGCGTCGTTAACTTATGATGGAATGGGGACTTTTCCTCACCATAATACGCTGTTCTTTTGAACAGCTCATTTCAAATACACTATTTTATGTCCTTAAACTTAAATTTCTGGGTCATTAATTCATAAATTAATAGCCTAATTGCAGAGCTTAAAATTATTTCAGGTATTAGATCAGGATTTCAAGTATGAAATCTAAATCTCAGGATCAAATGATAATTTGATTTTAATATTATAATTTAGATATTTATTGACTTTTATTTTTAGTCTATTTATTTGATTTTTAGCCCAAAGTGTGAATTCGCCCAGAACGGCTATTAATTTCGTTTTGGCATTTTGCATTGGTTCACTATAAACGGCGTTTCATTTTTCAAATTGTTGCCACCATAAATGAGTGTCCTGCAATATATTTAGGGAAATTAAATAAGGAAGAATCTGCATGAAAGTATGTATTTTCTCGCAATGTGAAAAAACAAAGGTATCTAGAGACGTCAAGTTTTGAATAACATAGTCCTCCACTCGAATCTGGAAGCCCGAATTTGGAACATGGAATTTGTTTTATTATGTACTTATATCTTGTAAAACTTTAACGAATTTTTGATCAAGAAAGTCAACGATTTCAAAGCTAGCAATGGCAAGACTGTACGAAAAAAAATTATCTGTGTATCGGAAATTTTAAAGATATGCTCTTTTAAATTGTTTTTCGATGTTGCTGTTGAATTAAATTTTATGGTTTAAGTGAGAAGAACATGATATTTAATAAATAAAGGTTACGCACAAAAGGTTAAAAAAATCCCGTTCGTAAATAATAAAACCTGAAAGAATAGGGATCTAGGCGTAATATAAAATCTGAAAGCTTTCAGAGTTTTTTTTAATTAATCTATTTTCAAGCTAAAGTGGCAAGCTAAAATCGGCACTCAGTCGGCTTTAGCTTGGTCACTACTAAGGCAGAAAGTGGTGGCGGCTTTATTGTGGAGGGGGGAACCTAATAGGGGGGTCACTGTTAACTGCTATGAAAAGACGGACAATTACAACCATACCTACACCCGGATTCGAATCCGATCCCTTCGCTACCGCAGTAGGCTTTCCTAACCACTATACCGAAAAATCTTAAAAAAAATAAAATAAATAAAAATAAAAAGTAAAAAAAATGAATAAAAAAGCAAATGTTTCTTTAACAGCTATGTAACTTACAGAATTAGAAACGTATTTCGTTACTTATCACAGAGCCTGAAATTTTTGTACAAATTATCAGCTGGGTATGTTATAAAATTAAATGTATTTTAAATTTATATCAATTAGAAACATTATCAAAAAAATTTAAATAATGCAGAATTGCTTTTATTCTCTTAAACTGCTCAACTGTTAATGATTCACTAAGTGATTAGCACTGAAAGATAGAAATTATATGATTTGCTTATGTGACAGCAATTTGAAATCCTGTAGGCTTGAAGACGCGTAGAATATCAATTAAAGTGCCTTCGTAGCAAAGGTAGTCAGGGGGTACTTCTAGATTCTTTTTCGCTTCTTTCATCTCTTAGTTTTGCCAGAACAGTATTTTATATGCCATGTGAAAATCAAATATCTTTTTTAACGTGTGAAAAACAACGACCCATTTTATCAGTTAATGTATGACTAATAAAGTATGACACCTTAGTTATAAATTTATCTTGAATACCATCTACAGATTGCTTGTAACGGCATTATTCCCGTTTCACTATGAAAGACGTCCACTCCTTAACATTTAATAAAAGATCGCAGATGATCCTCACTTTTCAATGAATCATTCTTTTCAATGAGTCAGTAGAACTGTAAACTTTTCATAACAAAAAGTGAGTTGAACAATTCTTTTATTCCACGGTTCTTATCAACTCGTGACAATCTGTGCTTCATCCTCCTTTATGATATCATGCTCAAGCTGACGGAAGAATGGTTTAATGCGTGGTCTCCTGTCGAACAAATGTCCACTTCAGTCTCATGAAAGCACTGTTATTCTTTGAAGTTTCACAGCTCATCAGATCAGAGTGTAATTTGTAGAAATGAAATTTAAATAATTTATCAAAAACTAGGACAACTTTAAGCGGAGAATTTTAACCCTTTCCTTGGATCGACGTCTTTTAACATAATGGTTTCCTTCATCAATCCCTTTGCATTTTTCTCTATATTGTTTAGCATACAACATTACTAATAAAAATAATTGCCCATAAATAACTTAAAGATAAAAATTATACTAAGAAAAGGAACAAAAATTTTGAAAAAAAATGTTTTATTAGATTTATGGTTTAGTATTTTGAATTTTACAAACATACAGAAGTTTCCAGAAACGAAATCGAAGATTCTAGTAGCACACGGATTCTATTTTAATTAATGTTATGGCTGTATTAAATGTACTGATGCACTTTTTTTTAAAACTATTTGGCATAAAATTGCTTAACTGAATTCTTAAGTCATTGTACTGAAAGATATTAAAACAGTTTCATATATTATATAGTAATTTTAAGGAGTCGTAAGATTTCATAAAAGTAGCAAAGCAACAAACTTGTGTTTGGCGTAGATTTACTCAGGTTCTCATGAGAACTTGAGTACAGGAGAACTTGGGTACAGGTCCCTCTTCAACAGGATTGATTGAGAACTTGGGTACAGGTCCCTCTTCAACAGGAGCAAAGAAATCATAGATTTTTCGAAATTGATGGAGATCTTGAGAAAATGTAAGTCAAACATAAGGCCGTTGCTAATTCAATGCTTCACAAGAAGAGAAAAAACTCAATAATAATGATTCGGTAATAACATTTATTTGGATTTTTTTTTGGTTTTTTTGTTTTTTGTGATGACTTAACGTACCCATGGGTTTTGAATCATGCTTTATATAATATTAGTTTTGTATCAATAAACAATTAACTATTTTTTTTATTAACATAATTTTTGTAATCAAGGGGATCTTGATTATGCCTATTATCCACTAGTGCAAATTCGGCTATCGACCTATTAATCCTCAATGCCTCCCCTATTTGTTGCTTTGCTACTTTTATAATATATCATTGACCTACAAAGGTTCATACTGACCCAGTTGGAAACTACCTTATAATGCTAGTTTAAAGCATTATAACGTATCTTCTTTCCATCATGCCTTCGTGGTGTAACGGTTAGCACACTCGACGCGTATTCGAGAGGTCCAGGTTCGAGTCCGCGATGAGGGCATTGCACATTTTTCACATCGTCTTCAAAAAAACACAACGGTTCAACAGCAACGCCCGAACTAAAGGGTGGTGGATGATGATTCTTCACTACCAGGATTTGGCGATTGAGATTCTTATTCCCTAGTGGCCCTTTAAAAAGGGGAGTATATGCATTTTCTCTCTTCTTCCAGCATGCCTTCGTGGCGTAACACTCGACGCGTATTCGAGAGGTGTAGGTGCGAGTCCCTGCGAGACGACTGCCCATTTGTCACATCTTCTGCTTAAAATAACTTAATGACTCTACAGCTTAAAAACAAATAATTATTAAAAGGAAGAGGGAATTGCCCGTTTTTCACATACTTGCGTCAATATAACCTAATAACTGGAAATGTTTTTGAAACTTTAATGTTAAACTCTGATCTGATGTTCTCAGATTGGAAAATTTTCGTTTTATTTTTTACTTATAAGTTGAGAGAGAAATGCCACATTGTAAGTAACCGCAGCAATCGGATCAACTTCAAGAATCTAAAACGAATTCTCCATCTGTATACAAGCGCATTTACATTCTGGATAATATTTAAAACAAAATATGGTACTTTTTTGTTATCGGGGCCGGATTCAGATATGTATGTATATGTGTTCATACATACACACGTATAGACACATTCATACATGCATATTTTCATTTCTGAATCCAATCCCGATAACAGATTGTCAGGACTGAGTGTTCGGTGCAAACATCCTGGCAAACATCTTCTTGAACTCTTTAAATCCTGATCTGGAACAGTGAGCTGAATGCAGCTATGTTCTGTGGTACAATACTGTGATTAAGTTGGAGAATAACTGTACTTGAAAGGAATTTAAAATCTTCTTTTATTAAATCACTGTTATGTACAACCACTTCCCAACTCGGGAGGGATACAGAAAGTAGAGACCGCACTTGGGTCTAAAATGAACAATCAAATTTAAATTAAAGCTAAATAGAAATTAAACAGTCGTCGTTCACAGAGCTTCTAACGCGAGGTTGGCCTCTAACTAAATGGTGCATAGCAAGATTTACTAATACTGACGCACTTGGATTTATTTCAATAAGAAATCACGTAAAGCGCTATGGCTTAGAATTTAAATGCTAGCTAGTCAGGAGAACGTCGAATAGAATGATCGTGGTCTGAGACTGAAAGCTCTCTCACTCTGAGAGGTTTCTACCTTTCGTTTAAATATAACTTGGCTCCACTTCAAATTAGCATAAAGCTGAAAACGCGCGCTTCTTCTAACGGGAACTTGAAAATGAGAAGGGATAGAAAGATTTAAATTAAAATAAAACTTTGTTAGTTTAACTAAAACCTTACAAGATAAGTACTTAAATGTTATACGTAGATGTGTATCAAAAATATGCATTAAAATGAAATTTTCTTAAAAAAAAATTATCTTTTTTTTTTCTTTTTAAAATTTTCTTTGAAAAATGCAAAATTCTTTCAAGTCTAATCAGTTAACAGCGCTATTGGGAGTGGAAAGTATTGCTGGGAAGCTCAATCTACTTTGATTCAACGTGTTTTAAAAACTCTTTTAATAAATTTTATTTATGAAACACTTCGACGGTAGGAAAACGCTTACAAGTGCAGCGTAAATTCCGCAAAACAATACGCGGATTTTGCTGAATTTTGATAAATCATATTTTTAAACATTAAGAACGGTCATCTCGCATTATAAGGGTCTGCATTACTTTCAGTTAGCCATATAATTCAATAGCATTCCTGTAAGCTTTATTATTAGTCCAAAGGGGCTTTGTCCCTGAAAAACTATTGTTTTCGTTTTGCAATTTTACGTTGAATTACTATAAACGACTGTGTCACTTTTCAAATTTTTTCCACCAAAAGTTATCGCCTTGTATTACATTTAAAGAAATTAAATAATGAAGAATCTGCATAAATGTATATATATTTTTCCAAATGTGATAAAACAACGGTACCTAGAGCCATCCAATTTTGAATAACGTACGTTTCCACCCGAATATGCGCATCTGCAAGCCCAAATTTTAAATATGGAATATTTGGAATTTGTTTTATTATCTATTTCATATTTTGTAAAACATAAACGAATTTTTGATGAACTGAATCAATGATTTAAAAGCGAGCAATGGCAACACCCTACGGAAAAAAAACCTTTTTATCTCCAGCGCGTGGAACTGTGTATCGGAAATTCTAAAGACATGCTAATTTAAAATTTTTTTCCGATGTTGCTGTTGAACTGAATTTTATGATTGAAGTGCGAAGAACATGACATTTAATAAAGAAAAGGTAACACATAAAAGCTTAAAACTAGCCCCTTTGGATGTAATTTAAAATCTAAAACTTTCGGATTTTTTAAAAAATTATACTTGTTTGCAAAGCTTTGAAATAATTTGTTAATACTTAAAGCGGTAAATTACTTAATAAACAAGAATTAAAACTAACATTACTGCGTTTTCACTTTTTCAGATCTACTGACTGGCAAAGAAATTACTAAACTTTTATTTATTACAAAGCTAAAGAATTATGTTTTAAACTTTTATTCCGGTAGCAGTGTAATTTTCGTTTTCAGTTTGTGTAGATTTTAAAATTGAAAATTAAATTTCTTTTTTTTCTTCCTTTCTTTTCAAAATTTTTTATAAAAATTTTGCTTTTTACAATCAGTTTTTTATAGATTACAGTTTCGCTTGTTAAAGGTGCATAGTGCGTATTTTTTGTTATCGACTTTTCTCACTTTTCTAATATTGCCGCTCCCAGGCAGTGCCGATGTTGCCTAAGGCGTTACGCATCGAGACTGCCTCGTGCGAGTGAAATAGACGACTATGCGGGGAAACGATTCCTAATTGACATGAGTAAAAAAATCTTTACACATATTTTCAAATGGACGCAGTCACGTGAACTGTGTTCACATTTACAAGGAGTTAAATGTTGCTATACATTTTTAATTCCTTGTACGAAGTAAAAAAGGCTGCTATAACATATAGATGTGTACCTCGCATTTTGGTTGCAGTCGGCTGCAACAAAAGTATATATATATATATATATATATTTATATCCACTTTGTTATTCGGCTCAGTGAGCTCAGTTTCTTTATTCTTATATTTTCGTAAATTGTGCATTTGTTTCTTTAAAAATGATTGAATTATGTTATTCTCATCTTTCGTTTAAGATTTTTATGCCCTTAGTTAACCTGCATGCAATAATTGTGGCATTATCAACAATTTAAACGATTTTTTAAGTGTGGCTAAGCTAATTTTTGGTTATGATAGCGGCCGTATTTGTTTACATTTGAAGCTTAGCAGAATAGTGGATTTGTTGCCAGTCTAGAGAAACTAAGCTTCACAACAACAAAGTAAAATTGTTGTACAAATTGTAATTTTAATTGTAAAAACTGTTTTTTCAATTGTTTTAACTGTACTTGGTGTTTTATGTTTTTCTATATCTTTCAATTTTTAATGAAAATATTTTGCATTTTTATGAATTTTTGTCTTACCTCGAAGGGAGAACTGAATTAATTAGTAGCGCATGCGCATTGGGTAAACGGCGCTGAATCGTCTATGAAAAACTGTTTCTTTTTTATTTGTTTAATTTCTTTTATACATCGTTTTAGATTTATTATAGTATTTGAATAGAACTTGCGGTAATTCTTCAGATGCTATAATTTGTGCTCATTCTGAGTTATAAAATGAATGAGATGAAACGCTGTTAAGTGAACCTAGCGCCGAAGTGTGGCTATGGTAAATAAATATAGTGAATTTTAAAAAGTGTATTTATTTTATTGTGGTTTATGCGCTATAGACGCAGTAGATTTAATTCAAAATTCGTTAACTATTAATTCAATATGTTTAAATAAAATGCATCAAAATTACGTATAATTTAATATTCCTTACAAGGAAGTCATGTGGTGTAACATCAGACTTTTTTATGTTCGTTATGTTATTTATATTTGAGGGGTCAGTTGATGAAAGTATCCGAATGATTTATTCCGGATACCTTCACATGTAAAAATTATTACTGCTTGAAGTTGTAAAAAAGCTTGCAAATTGTTGCTTAATTTTTATAGTAACTGTTAACATACAGATATACTAATTCAGTAACAGAAAACATTGGAAAATATCAAAATGTTTAATTAATTAGTCTCTCTTTTGAAGCTGTGGATGGCAACGGGGGAAACCTACGATTTAAAATTTTATTTTGGAAAGGAAGTAAGGTGTTGTTTTATATAATTAAAATTATAATTTTATGATTCCAATAATATAATCCATAACATATATAAGCCTTATTATTATGATGCAATTTTATGACTCGCATTCTGTAAACTATTTTGAGGTATTGTGAGATAAATGAGTTGACTACTTTAGTTATTATTTATTGTTAATTTAGTTATTTTTCCTAACGTCAGCTGTGACATCAGCATCTTGTTTAAGATGATTCAGAAAGGCGAAGAGAAAAGAAATAGTAAAGATAAAGGAAGAGCGAAGGGAAAAATGTGTGTGGAGTGGACGTGTAAGTTACAGCTGGCAGTATTAATAAAAATAATAATTACAATTACGTTAATTCCAATTAAAATTAATTTCTCATTTAGTAAAAAAGAAACGCTCGAAGAAAAGAGCTCCAATAATGCATCTTGTTTTAAATGTTTTGGTTCTTTTTTTGGTTGCCATTTTGAACTCCTAAAAAGTGACTGTAATTCCAACGTCAGTTGAGATTACAAAAAATATTACAAGCATAAAAAGAAGATTATGTTCAAAACTATGTATATGTAAGTAAGAAAATGAACATAAATTGGAATTTTGATTTTAAATCATTACACACATCCTCGGATGATCAATATTTATGTTAAGAAATAAGGTTTTTTAAAATGAGAAATTTGAGAGAGACAGAGAGCACAGAGCAATCAAAAAATGGTATTTCTCTCTAAGCGCTGGAGGAGTTAACATCAACATTTAACAGTTCAACGCATTATTTGAGACGGATCATTAAGAATTGTAAACAAAGGCTGATAGGACAGGATACAGGTAGGTTTGGTGGTCATGCTAATTTAATGCATTATTCGATTCGTTAAGGAATTAGGGACTTATTGGTCATTGATAAAAGGGTTTCTAAAGTTTAAACTGTATTTGTAAAATCTATACAGAATGTACGTTATTTAACTGTTATGCAGATGTTTTCTCTGATAGCTCAAATAGTAAACAATCGTTTCAATTACAAATAGAAAAAGTCTGAAAGCTTTCAGATTTTATATTACGCACAAAGGACTGTTTTTTAAGCATCTTCTGTGTTACCTTTATTTATTAAATATCATGTTCTTCGCACTTAATCATGAAATTCAATTCAACAGCAATATTGGAAGGTAATTTTAAAATGAGCATATCTTTAGAATTTCCGATCACAGTCTCGCGCGCTAGAGATAATTTTTTTTTCGTGCAGTGTTGTCATTGCTCGCTTTGAAATCGTTGAGTTTGTTAATCAAAAATTCGTAGAAGCGTTACAAATTATGAAATCGGTAATAAAACAAATTCCAAATTTGGGGTTCCTGATGTCCATATTCGGAAGAGGATTACGTTATTCAAAATTTGATGGCTCTAGGTGCTGTTGTTTTATCACAATGCGAGAAACATATGTACATTTACGCAGATTCTACATTATTTAATTCCTTTAAATATAACACAGGGCGATAATATTTGGTGGCAACAGTTATAAAAGAGATACGGACATTTACAGTGAATCGACGCAAAATGCCAAAACGAAATTAATAGTCCTTCTGAGCTAACTCTTCTTTGGGGTAATAAATCTCGGTAAGTCTGTAGCAACCTATAGGTTTTAATAATTTATATGTTTCTTTTTCTTTCAATTATAATTAGAAAGTGGAAGCTCATTTTTATTAGACGAAAGTGGGTATATTATTCTTGCTTATAAAAAAAGGAAAAGAAAGTAAGGGAGAGAATTGTCAAAAACAGAAGTAAGGGAAGCCGATTTCTTTTTTTAATGATTTATTAAAAAGGAGAAAGAGAAAAGCAGGAGAAAATGAGAGAAGTTTGCTTTGCGTTTCAGCAAAACTTGGTTTTTAGAGTTCAAAATAATTTTAATTCCTATTAAGGTTACCTATCGTGCATACGTATGAGCAATTATTTCTAATTATAGAAATATGAAACTGGATTTTTTTATTATTACAATTCAGAGCACGGGACACACATTTATGGTACTTTTAGATGGTTAGATAAAATGCAAAAGAGTAGAATGCAAAATGTTTTTTCCCAAACTGAAGTCGTTGCTTCATTCTTAAGGATTCTTTATAGCGTATTCATTATAAACGAAATTTTCGTCCTGATTTTCAGATTTTATTTCTCAATTTTTTAGTAACAATGCTGCGTTATTAACGTAGTTAACATTTTAAATGTTTGTTCGGTATTACAAAATGAAAAATAATGAAATCTACTTTAAGGTTTCAAACTGAAACTCTTTGACGGTAATTCTATATAATCTATTCGTTCTTTGATGGTAACTAAGTATGCAGATGAGCCCCCAAACTTATAGCATATTTCAAAGTGAGTGACAGTTTTAACGCTTCGGCTAGTGCAATTAATATTTCCATTTATAAATAAGAATTACTTTTAGCAACATCTCGATTGAGAAAGTAATTGCATTATTTATCTGTATAAAATTTCTGCTAATCTCCTAAAATTAGCTTTTTTTGGATACTCTGTAAAGGAGATCGTTCACAACAAAGTGAAGATAGTGAAAATGAAAGTGATAAGTGAATCATTATAATTAATCAATAAAAATTCTTAGTGCCACAATCATTGTTATCTTGTTATTTACTACATCACAAAAATAATAGGCTTATCTCAAGGTATTTCGGACTAATTTCACGTCAACGGCAATAAAGTGAACACAGGAATAAAAATAGTCATGTGAACTCTTTGATTTCCCATTGCATGTGAAAGGTATACAGTCCAAAACACATATTGTAATCTTTTAAATAATAAGCATATGATAAGCGAGTTATTTTATCACTGGCTAGTTTGCCGTAGTAGCGTTTTAAACGATCACTAAATACACTTATGTCCATAAATTAAGGATAATGCAAAATCAGGCAAAGGAAGAGTTAGAAGCAAAACAAATTTGACTTATTTGTAAAGCTTATTTATTAAACAAAAGGTAAAGAGCAACGATAGATTTGGCTTGTCATGGTTTCAATTTGAACATTCAGGTCAGATCTGGAACCCAGAATAATTCCACTCCAAACGAGTAGTCCAACACCACCGTAACGGTGTCGTTCAATGATGTTTTCTTGGTGGTGACGGGTACCTGGAGCTCTCCATATGAAAGTCCGGCGAGAATCAGACTGCAAGCTTAACCTGGACTCGTCGGAAAACATCACACAAGCCCGTTGCTGCGGTGTCCACAATGCATGCTCTCTACTCCAGGCTAACCGCAGGCGACAGTGATTGGAACGCATCTGACAGGTCTACGAGCATATAGACCAATCTGCCCTAAGTGTCTGTACACGGTCTGCCTTGAAATTGTCGTACCAGTGGCTGAAGAGAGCTAACAAGACAGGTCTGAGGCTGTGCTCCGCCTGTTTCTTTTGGCAGTAACTGCCAAATACCGGTCCTCATTCGGCGTTGTAACTCTGGAACGACTTGTGCTGTAACGTCTACTCACATTACCATCATCTTGGAATCGTTGCCAAAGCCTGGAGATGACACTCTGGGCAATTCCAAGTTCGTCTGATACTTCCAGTTGGGTACATCCACATTCCAGACGGCCCATAATTCTACCACGTAAAAAATCATCCAAATGCTTTCTTTGTGTCATAACTATTCGGTTATTGCACTGAAATGCTTATAAAGCGTCTGCGAACAATTTTACTTCTTTGCCTGTATTCCTTATGTATCACTCTCTTACACTCTCGTCATTGTGACGTACCATCGGTGTCATCTGGTTACTTCCTGAAATTTGCATATGATTCTTGAAGATGTGTGTAGTGATTTTACAGGGGATATATTTATTTTAGAGTTCGATTTCTGCGTGACTCCGAATTATCCTTAATTTATGGACATGAGTGTAGTTGACACCAGAGACATAGATTTTAGAGCCATGTCAACTTTCACCGTACCTTCCTCTCTAAGGTTAGTTATTAAAGGAAAGTAACTCTTTTATGCACTTTAACATTTCTAAGCAGTTCAAACATATTACTTTATTATAGCTTCAATTTAATATTAGTGAAAAAGCTTGAAATATTTCCATAATTACCAATTACTTTTTAAATGTATGAAATTTATAAAAATACTGCGGTAGGAAGAAAGAGAAAAAAATTGAGGTAAATACTTTAAAGAAGCAGATAATATTAAATGATATTTATTAGAAGGTTTAAGCAATAAATTCCTTCTTTACACGTATCGATTATTCAGATTCTTCTTTACAGGTATCGATTATTCGATTATTCGGATTCTTACGACAATTAGTTAGCTCAAAGTAAAATGTAATATACAGGGTGAATGTAAAAAAGTGGGCAAAATTTTAGGGGGTGATAGAAAGCAGCTATACGAGCAATATTCTTCATAGAATGTATGGTCGGGACGCAAATGGCGAGTCGCTAAGTGGCATTATAAATGATGTAAAAGGGTCTTTCCTCGCACCTAATAGTACCGCGAATTCTACCGCGGATTGCGCGAGAGAACGGCTGGTTATACGAACCGCAAAATTTGCAAGGCGATGGATTTGTGATGTGGGCCCATAGTTTGGCTACCAAGATCACCGGATCTCTCGTGTTCGGACTTTTCCTGTGGGGGCATTTGAAAAGCCTAATCTACGACTGCCCTGTTGAAATCGACGTGGATCCAGTCTCCAGGAACGCCTTTATTGCCGGTGGTATTCGAGAAATGTCTGGTTCTTTCGCAAATGTGCGACAATCCCTATCCCGCAGGTGTGAAGCCTGCATTACAGCTGGCGGAAGGTCTTTTGAGCAGTTTCTTTGAGCATGTACAGCAGTTACATTCCTGTTAATAAAATGTTTTCTGAAATATCCCCTCTCGTTCTTGTGTAAATTTTTTAAATGCGACAGTGGAAAACTACCATTTTAAATTCTCACCGCTTGCGTTCCGACCATATATAGCTAGCTGCTGCCATATATAGCTAGCTGCCTTCTAACACTCCCTAAAGTTTTGCCCATTTGTTCAGATTCGCGTTTTATATACTTCGCCGAATATAAAGCTGACGATAATGTTGATTATTTTTCGCATAAGAAGTTCAGGAACAGCAACTCATTTTAGAATGCAGTCTTAAGCTAACTACATGTTACAGGACTGAAATAAATTCCTTTTATGGGTTTGGCTTATTTACGGCAAAGCCTCGAGGGCTATCTACCTAAGGAGAGGGATGCCTTCGTGGATGACGTTCTAAGGGAAACTGGCTCGTATACACTTTACACATGAGGAAAAATACGAAAACATTCATGCAGTCAGCCCGTTCGCTGCATTCGAACCTCGGACCGAGCTACCAGTCTTCAGCGATTTTACCACTCGGCCGCTGCTAGGCGTCTTCTTATCGGAGAGAAGCCAGTCAACATATATAGGTAGCTGCTCACCATATATGAAATAAAAAAAATGGCGTTTATAAAAAACTACTTGCAAGTTGAACGCATGTTCCCTTAAAGGATTTGATGCTAAACCTCGATTCAAAAAGAAACTGAGTGGATGCGTAAAAATTATTTTGCAGATGAAATGCTATTTTCAGTTAATACACTCATCAAATGCACCTTCCATCTGATTAGGACGCGAAGCAGTGCTACCTGTTATGCTCGTAGGAATTCCTCGCTGTCTAATACTAAGATACACTCCTACAATATCTGCTTAGGTTAAAGATACATGTAAAAATTGAATGGATAACCCATATCCTCCTGCGAGGTACTTAACGTTGCCGTTATCTTTCCATCCGACAAAAAAGAAAAAATTAAATAAATAAAATAAAATAAAATAAATGCATAAATAAAAAAATTTTTACAAAAATCTGAAAGGTTTCAGATTTTAAACTACGTCCAAAGGGGCGTTTTCATAACATATCGTATGTTACCTTTATTTATTAAATATCATGTTCTTCGTACTTAAACCATAAAATTTAGTTCAAGAGCAATATTGCAAAACAATTTTAAAATGAGCATGTCTTTAGAATTTCTGATACACAGCCTCGCGAGCTAGAGATAACAATTTTTTTTTTTTTACAACGTCGCTATTGCTCGCTTTGAAATCCTTGAGTTTTTTAATCAAAAAATCGTTAAAGTTTTACAAAATATGAAATCGATAATAAAACAAATTTCAAATTTGGGCTTCCGGATGCCCATATTCGGGTGGAAACATTCAATATTCGAAATTTGATGGCTCTAGGTACCGTTGGTTTATCACATTGCGAGAAACGTACATAAATTTATAGAGATTTTTAATTATTTAATTCTTTTAAATATAACACAGGGCGATAATATTTGGTCGCAAGAATTTGAAAAGTGAAACCATGCTTTTAGTGAATCAACGCAAAGTGCCAAAACGAAACTAATAGTCCTTCTGGGCAAATTGCCCTTTTGGGCTAAAAAGAATCCAAATTTATGAAAAACTTGCTTATTTTACTTTGTAAGGATTTATTTGTTTTTATCTAACCAGTTATGTCATGCTAACTGTCATTAAGCTTTACTGTCATTCTCCTTTTTCGTTTTCCAGCCAAAAGGCGAATTTTAGTTCGTGAGTATTTAAATAAAATAAAAAGAGATACGTTACTGAGGGCCACGTTACTAGTTGAACTCTTATATAAGAGTCTATATGTCGGTGTTACGCTATTACGGCCTTTAGTTCTTGTCATACTGGCATAGATATGAACCAACTTGGTCGTTATTTATTCTGTGTAGCCTTTGGCTAACTTATGACTTAACTTAGTTTTAATTTGAATTCATTACTTTTGAGTTGCGCCATAAATGCTGGCTGGTTTTGTAAGCATAATACGTTCGCTTTATTAAACTTATCGAGTTTTAATAAAAGGGTTTTCAAACCTTTCTTACGGTCTCTGTCTCCTTGGACATAAACCAGACTCAAACTGAATCTAAGGGATAAGTCGCTTAGATTCAGCTTGACTTTCGTTTGTATTAGTTTATGCTTCCTAAGGAAGTGAGACTACAAATTTCATCAGTGAAAAGTTCAGATGAGTGTGCCTTATGTTGTACATGTTTGTTGTACATGTTTTGTTCGTACATGTATTTGTTGTACTCTAAAATACAATTTGGGTTGCTCACCATTCACCTTTCTGATTATCTTATTGCTAAGTTATTAAATAAAAGCCACTACTACACATTTCAATAATGCACAAAGACATAATACGAACAACGATATACCTCGTCGCTAACACTCGGCGAATTTTTTTGGCGAACGAGTTATCTCGTCCATAGTTTGAAATGCCTAATTTATTTTTTAAATAAAAGCAATAATTCCTTGTAGCAAAATAAACAAACTAAAACAATTTATGTGTTTTAGTAATGTTGAAAAAGCTTTTTAGTATAAATAGCGAAATAACTTTTAATATAATTACTGCACAAATATTTAAAAAAACTTTTTTAATGCCATACATTATATGTATTTCTATTGCTGAATATACGACGTTTAATTTAGTTTAGTTTATCATTTTTAAACATTACTCTTGTATAAAGAAAAAAGTAAAAGGGAAGGATGGAATGTTGAGAAAGACAGTCATTACTATCAAACTGACGTTAATATGTTTTCGAGATACTGCTAATAATTTTATTGAAATTATAAATGCGTATGATCGAATCTTTTCATTTTCCACACTGGAAGCATTGTTTTAGTTTACGTTATGTAAGGCCATCCCAGAATTAGTTTCCCTCCTACCTGACAAATTACTAATTCTCTCAGCTCTTACCAGTCTTATTAATGGAGATATTTAATTCGGGTTTTGTAGTTTATTCTCGTTACCTTTGGGGCAAATAATTATATCTTTGAAATTATAAAAATACATTTCTCACGGTATAAAAAATTAAGGCATTTAAAAGCCGTATACGTATTTCTTTACAGCTTACATTTTCCTTTATTTTTAGCAGTATAGCTGTTTGATATAAATTGAAATGTTTATAGGGCATAATTTAAAATAAATATTTAAACTGTTAATGTACTTTAATGTATTTCGTAAAAGATTTCCTTAACTCTAATATTTTGTGGGTACTTCTGTATTACACCAGCTACCGTGGCGAAGATTGACAATTTTTTATAGAAGAAATGGAATGATGGCTGATAACTATAAAAAGTTTCTTATTACATGCAAATATATTTCGTATTTTAATTAGATATTTAATTAGATCACAAAAATCAATTAATAAACCTACTAATAAACATTCTTTTTTTTTCTGATAGAAATTTCGTAACGATCGCTTAAAGAATATATACAAAGAAACTGCTCTCTTGTACGATTTTTACGGCAAAATACAATATTCTTGGAAAACTTTTAATACATCAAGCACTTGTGGCCACCACGATTTGTACATAAAATTCGTTGAAACTTGGAATGCAACAAAAAGAACGCATAATGGCACTGCTTGTTAACCATTTACGCTCGAGCGATGCCTCTAAAGCACCACTGCATGTGATGCGATAACTTCAGCGTTGCCTCTCAGGCACCACTGCATGCGATGCGATAACTCGAGCGGTGCCTCTCAGGCACCACTGCATGTGATGCGATAACTCGAGCGGTGCCTCTCAGGCACCACTGCGTGTGATGCGATAACTCGAGCGGTGCCTCTCAGGCACCACTGCGTGTGATGCGATAACTCGAGCGGTGCCTCTCAGGCACCACTGCATGTGATGTGATAACTCGAGCGGTGCCTGAGAGGCACCATTCGAATCGATGTGTTTATTTATGTTTGACCTAAGGACCTTGAAAGGTGTACTTGGCCTTTTATAGATCATATTACGCGGTGTCTAAATAGCTATAAGGGTGTGTTATCTGAAATAAAGGACGTCTTAGCACCGCTTATGCGATAAAATGTCTTATCTCAAAACTACTAGTGATCAACTGAGAGGAGACTTTCGACAAAAACAGCCTAGCACAGCTTCTACTTCCCACAGCACTTCTGAAGTGATCCGACTAAATGGGAAGCTGCATGTTATTTTGATGGGACAAAAGAAAGATTGCAAGGTTTGTTCCCAAAGAACGTCCGGCCGAAGGCGACAAACTGTGTACTACTGTGACACATGCCCCGACAAGCCAAGATTGCACATTGGAGATTGTTTTATAAAATATCATAAGAAGCAAAATTATAGAACGTAATTTTTAATAAATGTCTTTCATTAAGTTAAAAAATATGTATAATGTTCAAATATACGAGTTTAAAGTGTTTTATTGTGTCTAAAATGTTTTTAAGTTAACAATAACGAACTCATGAAATAAGCGGGAGCGGCTGATTACTCTCGAGTTGCTGGTTCACCCGACGAAAAAGCGCCTCGAGCGCAAAGGGTTAAAACTGAAGAATTGTTTTGCGCATGATTATCAGAGTTTAGCGCATTTGAAAATTTAGTTGGTTGCGTTACTAAGTATTACATTATGTATTTGTGTATAAAAAAACTTTTTTTTAAATAGGTTTAAGATGACTGTATTTCAAATATTTTCACAGATGAGTGATTAATATATTCGCAAATGAAAAGTAATTATAACAGAAAGCAAGTTATAACTATTTGTATATTTTCATTAGAAAAGGAAGTTTTAATTTTTAGAATAAACATACGAAAACGAACTATTGATACGACGAACGAACTGTTAACGAACTTGAAACGAACTGTTAGATACTTTTCATAAAATAATAATTCTATGGTTTCCTTTTTGACGTTAGAAACAAAATTAGCAAAGATTTTGCAAAATTTTCGGATAATTACGTTACGCTGTGTAACACTGTCTTGAATGCATTAATATCGATGTATTTTTAATCTTGAATGTATCGATGTATCTTGAATATATCGATAAGTACTGCTACTAAAACGTTAAGTTTTTAGTTTCTCCTGCATGCGGGACTGAGTTCTCAGTGCTTTCGGCAAAAGATAATATTTACAATTTATGTTTCAAATTTAGCCGTTTTCCAGTGCTAAAATACTTGAAAGATTTAATGCAAAAAAAATCCATTTCTTAATCATTTAGATCTTTACTTTATTTTTTAAATAATCTAACTAATTGATACAATATGAAACTTATTAAATATGCAATATATCTAACTAATAATATTTATGAAAATTTGCACAATTATTTTAATTAATGATTCTAATGCCATATATGTTTCATTTCTGCCACCTAACTGGTAAAATGGTTAGCGACTCTGACTGCCGTAGCAATGGGCCCGGGTTCGAATCCCCAAGAAAGCATGGTTGTAGCTGTCAGTTTCTTCATAGCAGGCAACTATGGCCACCTATTAGGTGCTTCCACAATGAAATGACCACCACTTCCGGTCCTTCTTGTAGAGCAAGGGTAATGGCTATAAAATAAAGCGCCCGGCCGTTATTAAAAATAAATCATATTTGGAACAATTTTTTTTAAATTTTTTCTTTCGTATTTTTTTTTTCCTTCAACAGGTAACTGAATTTTTTAATACTTTTTTAATGTTTTGTATGTGCGAAGCTACCCTTCAAAGTGAAAATAGAATCATAATGGTAACCTTTATGTGAAAGCTATCATTCGTGACCTTTTCGTCCTTTGGTAGTAACCATCAATGTCATCGATTTCATTACGGAGACAGGAACAGAACTAGATAACCATCGATTCTCTGTAGACCTTAAAGTATGATTTGGAGCGCATCAGCTCTCAGTTATGTTCATTCGTAAATCGAATTTCTTGGCAGACGGTAGTCAGTCCAGAAATAGATGGCACGATAAGAAGACGATTTATCAGTCGAGCTTGTAACCTACTTCAACTCTGCGAATATTTCTCGCGAAACGACGTCGAAAGAAATAAGATGCCGTTCTGTAAACGCACCGACACTGTCATAATACAGTGGCATAGGGTGTTGATGATGATTCTTAAAGCCTTTTTTGGAAAAGAAATTCAAGAATTAGAAGATATTTCGGTAAAATGCAATTCTAAAAAGAAAAGAAAGTTCATATTGTGGGTAACATTGCTTATAAATGAATTATCAAATACAGGAAGCAAATTAACCTAATGATAATAATAATAATAATAATAATAATAATAAAAAGAAAAAAAATCCGAAAGCATTTAACGTTTTGTGTGTTACCTTTATTTATAATATCATGTTCTTCGCACTTAAACCATAAAATTCAATCTAAAAGCAATATCGCAAAATATTTAAAAGAACAGCTTTAGAATTTCCAATACAGTCTCGAGCGCTAGAGATAAAAATGTTTTTTCTTTCGTACAGTGTTGCCATTGCTCGTTTTGAAATCGTTGAGTTTCTTAATCAAAACTCATAAAGGCTTTACAAAATATGAAATAGATAATAAAATAAATTCCAAATTCCAAATTTGTGCTTCCAGATGCCCATATTCGGGTGGAGATGTACGTTATCAATAAGTTCTAGGTACAGCTGTTTTATCACAGTGCGAAAAACATACATATATTTATGCAAATTCTTCATTACTTTATTTCTTTAAATATGATACAGAGCGATAATATTTGGTGGCAACAATTTCAAAAATGATTCGCCGTTTATAGTGAATCGATGCAAAAAGCCAAAACGAAATTAATAGCCCTTCTGAGCTAATGCTCCTTTGAACTAAGAATCTGAGATATTGTATAAAGAAACTAATCGAAAACGTGAAGCATATCCGCAACTGAAGATTTGGAAATGCGAGGTGTAATATGCACAGGATGTTTACACAATTTTACAACATTTCGGAACCGCTTAATTAATATTTAAAATCTAAAGAATACTTTTTTTAAATGTTCTATCTGATAGCCATATTTCTGGACTATAAGTCAGCATCCATGATAGGACGGCTTTTCATAAAATTTCAAATGTACTGATTTCCATTCCTCTTCCACTGCTTTCTAGAGTCCATGTGTCGTGGTCGTTTTGCGCTAAGAAAAAACTCTTTTCAAGAGACCAGAGGCATAATAGTTCGTGGGTGAAACGTCAGGTAACTTCGCAGGAAACGTTCAACAAGTATATGTGAATAGCTATATCAGTTTTCATCTTTTCAAGGGAATAGAGTGATACTTTCCGTAGTATGACTTGCTGCGTTATCTTGATGAAGTTTTACTTTATGAAAGTCGCTAGGAATAAAGAAATTACATTTTATATGCGAGATTTTGAAAGAAGAATAAATTTAAAAGTAACAGACGATATCTCGCATTCCAAATAATAAGCTATTAATAGTAATTTTTATTCAAAGCCATTCGGTATTTATCAATTCTTTATCAAAATCGTTCTCGAGGTATTCGAGGTAAAATTAAAAGAAAATCTACATATGAAAACTTTCAGATATGTATTATTTTTCCATTTTACTGCTCATAAGCTATTGACAGTCATTTTTATTCAAAACCGTTTGCTTTTTATTAATTCTTTATCAAAATTTTTCTCGAGGTATTGGAGGTAAAATTGACAAACAAAAAAATTGCTGAAAGCTTTTAGATTTTATATTGCCCCTAAAGGGCCTTTTTTTTTATTTATACGCACATACGTGTTTCGATAGCACTTGAGCAACCCCCTCCCTTTGGGTTAAAAATATTTAAAAACAGAGCATCTTTAGAATTTCCAATAGAGAGACTCGCGGGCTGGAGATAAAAATGTTTTATTTCGTACAGTGTTGTCTCTGCTCGCTTTGAAATCCTCGAGTTCTTTAATAAAAAATTCTTTAAAGTTTTAAAAAATGTGAAAGAGATAATAAAACAAACTCGGAATTCAAAATTCGGACTTTTAGCTGACTATATTTGGATGGAACTACTTTTAAATTAAAATGTAAAATCTTTTTAAATAAATACCTATAAAGGTTTTAAATAAAAAAATAATGCAACTATTTCTCTTCAGATTTTAAATAAAAATGACATTTACTATTAGGTCATAAAGCTAAACCCTAATTGTTAAATAACACTGAAATTTAACTGATAAAGAATATAAATTTTAAAACCTCGGGCCTTTGTTTTCATATTGCGCTTTGGATATAAAAGGCATAAAAAGAAAAATATTAAAATTTTAAAATCTTTCAAAGAAAAAAGAAATGAAAAGAACTTCGGGTAAGTAAGCTTTTAATCTGCATGTTGTTACAAATTTTCTTTATAACAAGTGTATTTGCTTTTTTAGAACAGATGATAGCGTTCATAAGAAGCAGGATTAAAAATTTTACAATTCTATATATTGAGTTTCAGAAACCAATTTTTTCAATTTATTTTATTATTAACTACATTTATTTTTATAAACCAATTTTACTCTCGGTGCGAAAATATATTTATTAAAAATTGTGAAGTAAACTTTTAAAACTTTATAGGTGAATACGTAAACGCTTGATTTAATTCATTTGTAGGACTATATGTTTAACTCATTAACGCATTAATACTCATGTTGAAGATATCCTGAAATCTACCAGTAAAATTTTCCGTAAATACGTTAAAATGTTGGTTAAATACGAAAGTCGCCATTTGTTTCTACAGACGAAAGATTTAAAAACTAATAGAATTCTCTTTGACCCAAATTTTCCGGTGATTAAATTATGAGAAGTTCTACAGTATTGTAGTTTCTCTAGAATATTCTGTTTTCATACATATTTTTTGAGACTCAGTTTTTTTTTTTTTAATTTTGCATATAGAATACCTGGAAGAAAAAAACGAAATACTTTGGAAAGACATTGGATAAATCCATTGTTATATGACTAAGTGCACTATTTGATTTTGACTTCCGATGTCATTAATTCTGCATGTTCAATAGTAAATATTTAGGAAAAAGGTTTAGCTGTTTATAATTTCTTTACATTTTTATTTTTTATAAATAAAAAGATAAAAATACTTTACAAAAAAAAAGACATGAAAACAATGATTTTTTTTCCCGCTAAAAATAATTCGTTTATCTTAGATTACTCAATCATTAATTCATGCACGTAAAAGTATCTCATAAATCCAGATTAAGCTGCTACTAGTGCGTGAAAAAAATTCTCCGTAATTATAACGCAAACGTTTCTCACGGTTTGTATAAACAGACGAACAGGAAATCTCTTCCGCAATGCTGCCATTCATTGTTTACAAATAAATGATGTTAATCTCGTTCAAGACAAAATACCACACGGAAGCTTCTACATTTCGTGAAATTTGAAAGGGCTTTCCTGGATTTTTTTTCACAGGAGATTTTTAATCACATATACACTCATGTCCATAAATTAAGGATAATGCAAAATCAGGCAAAGGAAGAGTTAGAAGCAAAACAAATTTGACTTATTTGTAAAGCTTATTTATTAAACAAAAGGTAAAGAGAAAAAAAAGACGCTATATGTTTGATATTATTAAAAAAATTAGCGATTTTTTCTCCCTGGAGCAAATTACAAAAAAAAAACATATTTACAAAAAACCAATATTATATGGTTGGTATGATTGTTAATACATTGTATGTCTCCCAGACGATGCAGTACAGTCTGTACAACACCTAGACATGCTGAGTATCAAATTATCGAGCAGATCTTGGGGGATATTACACCACTCAAAAAGCAATGCTCTCCGAAGTTCCGGTAGACATGTAGGAGGAGGTTGACGGGCTGGAACTCGTCGGCCAAGCATGTCCCACACGTGCTCTACTGGATTCAAGTCCGATGAGAATGCTGGCCAGTCCATACGAGTGATATCCTCCTATTGAAGGCATTCTCTTACGATGTTTGCACGGTGAGGACGGGCTTTGTCATCCATAAACACAAATTGTGCGCCCATGGCGCCCCGAAACAAACGTACATGTTGTTCCAGAATGACGTCCCGATAGATTTGGCTTGTTATGCTTCCAAGTTGAACATGCAGGTCAGTTCTGGAATCCAGAATAATTCGACCCCAAACGAGCACTTCTGCGCCACCGTAACGGTGTCGTTCAATGATGTTTTCTTGGTGGTAACGGGTACTTGGAGCTCTCCATATGAAAGTCCGGCGAGAATCAGACTGCAAGCTAAACCTGGACTCGTCGGAAAACGTCACACAAGTCCACTGTTGCGGTGTCCACAATGCATGCCCTCTACTCCAGGCTAACCGCAGGCGACAGTGAGTTGCATTAAGTGGAACGCATCTGACAGGTCTACGAGCACATAGACCAATCTGCCCTAAGCGTCTGTACACGGTCTGCCTTGAAATTGGCGTGCCAGTGGCTGAAGAGAGCTGACGAGACAGGTCTGAGGCTGTGCTCCGCCTGTTTCTTTTGGCAGTAACTACCAAATACCGGTTCTCATTCGGCGTTGTAACTCTGGGGCGACCCGTGCTGCAACGTCTACTCACATTAAGCCTGGACATGACACTCTGGGCAATTTCAAGTTCGTCTGATACTTCCAGTTGGGTACGCCCACATTCCAGACGGCCGATAATTCTACCACGTAAAAAATCATCCAAATGCGTCCTTTGTGTCATAACTATTCGGTTATTGCACTGAAATGCTTATAAAGGGCCTGAGAACAATTTTACTTCTTTGCCTGTATTCCTTATATATCACTCTCTTACACTCTCGTCATTATGACGTACCATCGGTGTCATCTGGTTACTTCCTGAAATTTGCATATGATTCTTGAAAATGTGTGTAGTGATTTTACAGGTGATATATTTATTTTAGAGTTCCATTTCCTCGTGACTCCGAATTATCCTTAATTTATGGACATGAGTGTATTTGATGCTATGTAAAAATAAAAAATGTGTAGGATTTCCCCCCTTTTATAAATTTATAAAATAATCTACGTGTATTTATTTCTCAGGGGTATACGATCTATCTAAATATGATCTGTATATTTGAATACATTTACTTTTGTTTTCTCGATACCCTAATTCCCATAGACGTTCAATACAAATTTTCTTCGAGGTATGGAATATAAGATGCTGATAACATAATTAGATGTTTATTATTAATTATATGTTTATTACAACCTTGTAAGAAGTAAAAGAAGTATTGTAATCACAAAACATTTCGGGTAACCATAACTTCACATTAACTTATTTCGGGTGTACTTCGGGTGGTGGATTATGTTATTCAAAATTTGATGTCTCTAGGTACCGTCGTTTTTTCACAGTGCGAGAAACATACCTACATTCATGCATATTTTCTTTATATAATTTCTTTTAAAAGAATATAGGACGATAATATTCGGTGGCAACAATCTGAATTATTCAGCCTTTTAACAGTGATTGAACACAAAATCTCGTTTCGAGACTAATAACCCTTCTGGGCTAATAAATAAAAGTAAAAAATAAATAAATGTAAAAAAAAGTTGAAAATTAAAGAATTACTTTTTCAATTAATTATACTATTATCTATATTAATTCAACGACTTTTGCCGTTTATCAAAAGGCAATTTTAAACGTTTCCGTTTAAAAATAATAAATTATTCTATACTTTATTTTTCTGAGTATATAGAGTTACGACTAAAAAATACATACTATAAGAGTTTCGGTATGGTTTAATAAAGCTGCGTTTGGTGACTATAAAAGCTTGCTAATTAATTAGATTAGTAGCTGGAGCGCATATTTACTTCTTTGCCTTGGGAAAAAAATACCTAGACACAGCTCCGATAAATAAATATATGGCGTATTATATTACATATGGCCTATTAACTAAATATGCATACCTTTATAACCTATAAATATAATATGGTTTCTGTCTGCGTACGGTGAGTGCTCGCATATACTATAATATGTAAATTAGAAGCGATATTTTGATTATTTATGTATGTACCTTCATATACACTGATAAAAATAAAACTAAAAGGAAACATTTTCTCCTTTGGCACAAATAACTCTACAATGCGCTTAGGCATTGACTATACTAGTGAAGCACCATTTGCACTTCCAAGCAGGTTAGTCTCATAATTCTTACCGTATGTTCAATAAAATCACTTCAGTATGTCAATAAATCAACACAGGAACTATTTACAAAAATTTATTTGCAACATGTTAGGTATTTTAAATTACTCTCAAAACGAGAGTTCAAAACTTATTATTACCTACTCAGTCGGTTCTTGAAACAATTCCAAACATAGAGTGCAACAGGGTTGCCACAAAAAAAAATATGCAAAATCAAGTCTTCACTTCAGCGCTACCTAACTGCCAGTTGGCAGTTACAACAGCTAGTACTGTGCATATACTTCTTTACCATGGAACCATGCTTTTTAGGATTCTTAATCCAGGGCTCTTTTGTCATACAAAAGACATAATCCATTTTGCTAAAATGTTTCTCAAGAATGTGCCGCAAGTTTTCCTTCGGATTTAAGACTGGTGGATCTTCAGGCCAATCTAGCGCAATGATTTGATTTTCCAACATGAATCTTCTGACAGATTTAGAATTGTTGCATGGAGACAAGTCATGTTGAAATGTCCCGAAAACGTTTTTCGAAAATGGCATCATCCTATGTTTTAAAATTTCTATATGCTTCGATGAATTGAAGATTTCCAGTGGCATCTGCAGTGAAAAAACCCCTAGATTTGCTTTTGAGGGTATTTTACGCTTTTAGGAATATGTTGATGTCTTATTGATTCACCCATGCTTCGTCTAACAACGTTAGGCGTGTAACTGTAAGCAAATAAATGAGTCGCATCGCTGAAAAACACCTTTTGTTTAGTCATTTTAGGTCCACGATTTTTATTTTTGGCCCACAATAATCGCTTTGCTTCAGTGGGCTTAGCTAGATTTTAATGGGCTTTCTCACCTTCCGATCAGCAGCGGTAAATGTAAGTTGTACGTTTGAAGGATAAATACCAACATCAATAGACAATAGATGTCCTTTAAAGTCTTTACTAATTTTTATCGGATTAATAATGCTATTTCGGAGTAGGAATCGATTTTTTTGGAGTTGTTTTTCTTTTCCTTCCACGTTTGTCCTTCTTTCTGGAGAAAATGATCCAGTTTTATTCTGTCTCCTCAGAATTCAAGAAATGCTGGATTTTCCAACACCAGCCGTAGAAGCAATATTTGTTACAGTTATCAATGTGTGATTTTTAAGCGCGATAATCTTTGCTCTCGTTTTAGTGTTACACCCCTTCTTAGTACAATAAAATGAACGAATGAAAAACATGCTCAAGCAGTACGCAAATGTAACTTCCTGTTCTCACAGAAACAGACTTAAAATGGTCCAATAATCCTAATTTGTTGTCTAAACCAGCGATTCTCAGCCGGTGGTACGCAATAGAAAAGTAGGTGGTACGCAAAGAAACAAAGTATTTTTTACTATTAAATTAAAGATTCAATACCCCTACATCCTGTTTCCGTGTTTTCGCTAAAACTTGTGAATTTTGTTCAAGGTCAATAGCCGTTCTTAGACTTTAGTAACAAAATAATCCGTTTTTATTTTCGCAAATGCTCTTTTAGCCATAGATATAACAAAATTTGTCATACGTTATAAGGTATTTCTCTGACTTCTTAGCATGCCTTTGTGGTGTAATGGCCACCACGCTCGGCGTGTATTCGAGAGGTCGGAGGTTCGATTCCCGGCGAGGGCATTGCTCATTTCTCATGTCTTCTGCGTCAAAAAATACCTAATGACTCTACAGCGGCTCCCGAACTAAAAAAAGTGGTGGATAATGATTCTCCACCACCAGGATTTGGCGACTGGGTCTCCTAATCGATCAGTCGCCCTTTGAAAGGGGGAGTATATAAGATATTTCTCGCGCCTTCTTAACATGCCTTCGTGGTGTAATGCCGGCACGCTCGGCGCGTATTCGAGAGGTCCGTGGTTCGAGTCCCGGCGAGGGTATTTCTCATTTTTCATCTCTCCTGCTTCTAAATAACCTAATGTCTCTACAATGTGATGTTTTTAAAAGACGTCATAGAAATGGATGTTATATTTAATAGAAAATAAAAATAAGTTCCTATAAAAAGATAATAGTATCTCATCAATTCGTTTAGAGTTGATCGATATATTAGCATGTCTACACAGTTTGTAGCCACCCTTTCTGGGCTCATATTGCGCTATTTTCAATTAGAATAATTTTTTACGTCAATTTGCTGTCTCTAACAGCAGGTATTTTGTCTTCTTGTTGCTTTGTATTCATTCCTTTTCTTTTTTTTTAAAGATTTTTAAAATAGAAAAATGGATAGGATTGACTAACCGGAAAAGTGATGATTCAAAGGTGATGGATCCAAGACAATCTGCTAGCTACTAGAACTAAGAATATTAAAAAGAAACGAAAAATTTTTCATAGAAAAATATAATGAAAATTATTTATCATTTGGGTTTATTTGGCATGAAGATGAAATGTGCTGTTTACGGTGAATTCTTATCCATTCACAAGTATGAAACCATCGTTTCTTAAAAGACATCTTGAATCTAAGCTTACCAATTTAAGGGATATATCTGAAGAATATTTCAAGAGGAAATTATTGGAAATCAAAAATGTTAAACAGGTAATGAAAAGTTTTATTACTTGCCATTTGAAGGTTCAAAAGTAATTCATATTAGAAAAGTAATGACAGGTTCAATTGAAAAAGCTTTGGAAGCTAGTTACCTATTAAGCCTAAGAATTGATTGATTGGCAAGATTGGGCAGGCTCTTACTGTTGGAGAAATCCTTATACTATTACCAGCAGCTAAAGATACCGTTTTAACATTATTTAATGAAAAAGCGGTAATGAACTTAATAATGTTCGGTTATCAAATGATACAGTTAAGTCGACGAATTTACGAAATGCCAAATTCCATAAAAGGGACACTTATTCAAAAAATAAAACGCATTGAATATTTCGCATTGCAGGATGAAAGTGCTGATATGATGAACTTTGTTCAATTATTAGTTTATGTACGTTTCGAAGAGGATTTATTTTGGAAATCTCTTCATGATAGAACAACTGCGAATGAAATTTTGAAAGTAATTGACAGTTTTATATCTGAGAATGATATTCCTTGGAATAAGTGCACTGCCATATGCAGTGACGGAGAGTGGGCTTTAACAGAAAAACATTTGGGTGTTTTTTCTCATGTAAAGAAAGTCGCACCTGAAACTAAATTTACTCATTGCTCTGTTCATCGTGAAACTTTAGTAGCCAACAAAATCCTTGAAAACATGACAATCGTTTCGAATCAAGCTGGGAAAATTCTTATTTTTATTAAACCCCGAGCTTTAAATTCAAGAATATATACGATTTTATGCCATGAGAAGGGCAGTGAACGTAAAACGCTTTTTTACATTGCAGATAAGGTGGTTATCCAGAGGACAAAGTTTTGAATCGTCTTTTTGAACTTCGATCAGAAATTAAAATTTTTCTCTGTGATTCAAAATTTGAAATGCAAAATGTTTATTTAGTGAATTATGGTTGGCGTGTTTAGCATATTTAGCTGATATTTTTTGAAAGTTAAATGATTTAAATTTAGCATTACAAGGACAAAGTGTTAATTTGTTTACTATTAGAAATAAAATAAATGCAATCACAAAATGTAATCACAATCTCGAGCTAATAATCATAGTATTGAATAAATATTTTAGAAAGTTTTCTAACCGAAAATAATTTGAAAATAAAAGATGACTTAGAATCTGACATTAAAAACATTGTTTCTCATTTATAAATAATTTCAAACATGTATTTTCTAGAGGATTGTGAAAAAGAAAAGGATTAGAAATCCATTTGAAATTTTATCTCGTGAAGAAAAAGAACAATTGATAGAAATTTTCTGTAATCGAACTCTTACTGAAGATTTAAAAACACCCACATGTAAATTTTTGGCTGAACTGATAAAAAAAAAACTTTAAAGGCATTACAAATAAAGCTATTAAATTTGTATTGCCTTTTTTGCAACCTATTTGTGTGAACAAAGATTTTCTTCCAAGTTATATTTGAAAAACAAGTACAGAACAAAATTAAAACATGGATCCTAATTTACTGTTAAAAAGAAGTGAAGTAAGATCAAAGCTAAAGAAATTGATCTCTCTTAAAACGGCCCAAATTTCACACTAAATTTTAGAGTTAAAGTATTATAACTTAAATTTTGATAATTAAAATGGTAACCAATGTTTAATCTAATAGTTTTCCATGTGTGTATATTTAATGTAAATAGCGAATAGGTTGTACAAACGGCAAAATATTTTTTTTTAAATATATCTATTGAGAAATTGAAAAATAATCATTGTAAAATGTAGTGGTGGTACTAAAGTTTCAGCTTTTGTTTAGAAAACACGTGTTAGTCAAAAGGTTGAGAACCGCTGGTCTAAACTAATTATAAGTAGCCAAAAAAAGACATACAGACGGCATTAAGCCAGATAAGACTGTTTTTAGGGACTTTCTGGCGTCAGTTGGCAAAACAACTTAAAATTTTGTGGAAAAGTCTCTCGGCGCCAATTAATTTGCACACTATAGTGTACTGTTGCGTGCGTATACGGGTTCGTTATGGATTGAATGCACAAGTCGTAAAAAAGTTAACAAAAATTTATTCTTTCCACAAGAAATAAATCAAAATGCTGAAATATTTCTTCAGAGATATTCGCACAATGTCACAATATCTCAAACGTTTAGAAAAAACTCAGTTCAAAGCAGATAAAATAATTCTATCTCACAGCAAAATCGCTACAATCAATAACAGCATTAAGTAAACAAACAGCAATTCGCTTTTTACAGCTTCAACTACAACAACAACTGAGATGAGGTGTTTCAATTCGGCTTTTATAAGCTTTTTAATTATCACTAGAACAATCTCGATTTTTCTAGATTTTTCTGGATGGCAACAGTAATTACGAGATATTTATTTATGAACATTAAATGCACGCGCTCTTTTATTTATTTAATTTTTTTTGACTTAGCTTTCTCTTCAAAAATCGTCTGCGTTGCACGAGAAATATAAAGCAATTTTAATTGCAATTCTAAATAAATAGCCAAATAAATGTGAAATTCGTAACAGTATATTAAATATGACAAGGATAAATAGAAACTTGTTTTTCGGTATGGCAAATGTCTGTCGCCATAGGTATCTATTTGGAACAATTGTTTTTTTTTAAATAAATTGTTTTGTTCGATTAACTTCTTTCGTAACTTTTTAATTGACAAATGAATACTATTTTCCGAGTATTTTTAATTACAAGATGAGTACTATTTTCTGAATATTTTTAATTACGGAATGAGTACTATTTTCCGAATATTTTAATTACCGAATGAGTACATTTTTCTGAGTATTTTTATTTACCGAATAACTGCTATTTCTGCAGATATGTTTTGTGAAATAATTTATTTTGGCAAAATTTCGGAAAATTTTACTTACTATTTAGTCATTTTTTTTCTGCATATTTCTATAAAATTGAGGTTTTGATTGCGGGCTCTTCACAAAATAAATATTTTGAAGATTTAGGCAGATATATGTATTTTTAAGTTCACGTGTTTTAGAGAAACAGACTTTAATTCTCTTGAAGAATCAGTTTTACTTTAATTCCAGAATCGCATTATTTATTAAATGGGATTTTTGGCAACACACGCAATATCGGACATCTTAAAGTATTGAACAATGTTTTAATATAGTTCTGAATTCATTCAAACTGGACTTTTCTGCAGATAATTTAATTACATAATCAGGTAGCAGTAGAAGCGCTAATAATAATCTATTAAATAATGTTGAAACGTCCGCAATTTTTGAGCTGAAGAATGCATAAATCCATTGATGATTTAATTTCAAAGTTGATATTATCTACCAGTACCTATATAGCTACTTTAATTGAAATCATTCCATTCAGAATCTTTGCAATTCTTTCATGAGTCTTAAATATTAAATTCTTTTCTTACAGTTTCTTTACTGTGGAGGTTAGAATTTATCTTTTATGGATATGAAGTTTGGTCTTCTTAGCTATCATGAACTGTATCCAAACTCTAGAAGCACTGACTCTGGGATTCTAGTATCCAAACCCTAAGGCGCATTATGGCTAAGTGTAAAACCAACAAGTGAGACTTGGGAAGGGTGTAAAGAACTCCTTTATTATAACTAAAGTAGAATGAAAATGCACACCTGATGCTTACGCATTCAGCCAGCAATTTAGCAAGATAATTTAGAAATACGCTAGTTGGAATTTAAATAAGCTAGTAATCAAGGCTACACAAATCATTTTAACACGAAGTTGACTGACGAACCTAACCGGCCTAGATATTCAAATGTCGACAGCAAATAATGCAAAGTCGAGAAATTTAAGAACGAGAATTCGTTCGAGAATTAATTCGAGAATTAATTAGAACTGGGAGAAACGTAATGTGCGCACACAAACAGACAGAAACTCTCTCTGTCTTAGAATTTAAAACCTCAGCTTAATTATTTTAGTCTAATTTGCGTTCTGGTGAGGAAACGAAGGGGGAAGTGCTAGTAAAGATCCGAAACACAAAATAACTTATTAATGAAAAATAATAGTAAACCTTACATCTAATAGTTTGGTTTTTAAGCATTCCAGAATTCACGAACATAAAGTGTAATGTCTTGTTTTCAAGTCTCCTTCAGAAAAAAAAAAAAAAAAAAAAAACAAAAAAAAAAAAAAAAAAAGAAAAAGAAACAAAAAAACAAATAAACAAATCTGAAAGCTTTCAGATTTTATATTATGCACAAAGGGGCGTTTTTTTAACGTTTTGTGCGTTACGATTAATTATCAAATATCATGTCCTTCGCACCTAAACCATAAAATTCAATTCAACAGTAATATCGCAAAATAATTTAAAAGGAGCGTTTAAAAAAATAAAGAAAAAGTTTTAAAAGAATTTTCGATACACTGTTCCGCGGGCTAGAGATTAAAATGTTTTTTTTTTTTTTCTTACAGTTTTGCCATTGCTCGCTTGAAATCGTTGAGTTTGTTTATCGAAAATTCGTTAACGTTTTACAGTATATGAAATAGATAATAAAACAAATTCAAAATTTGGACTTCCAGATGCCCAAATTAGAGTGATCCAGATGCCCATATTAGAGTGAAGGACTACGTTATTCAAAATTTGATTGCTCTAGGTATCGCTGTTTTTTCACACTGCGAGAAACGTATATACAATCACGCAGATTCTTCATTATTTAATTTCTTTAAATATAATACAAGGCTCAAATATTTGGTGGCAACAATTTGAAAAGTGAAACGCCGTTTAAAGTGAACCAACGCAAAATGCCAGAACGAAATTAAAAGTCTTTCTGGGCACGTTGCTCCTTTGGGCTAAAGAAAATACAATACTGCGCATGGCAGATCTAATTAAACAAAAAAGAGCTCGTAAAGTGTATTGAAATTAAGAAATATTTGGACGTCAACGAATTCATAAGCGAAAGACATAACTTGAGATGCAAATGTTAAACGGTTAAAAAAGAAAAGTAAATTCTAAAAACATAACTTGAAAACTCAGTTCGAATACTGGATGGTGAAAATTCCAAAGGTCTTTCCTTTTACTTGTTATTTAATTCCTTTTTTATCTTATAACAGTCGAGCGAAATGTGATTATGTTTTTGTCTCGTAAACCTCAAACAGCAATAAAAAGTTTCAGGGAAAAAAATTTCTTGTCTGTTCTTTGACCTTTAATAAGAACAAAATAATGAAGCAAGTGAAACAATGCATACGTTTTGATTTAAGCCCTTTATTAGAATCATGTCTCTACTTATGATTATTACATGTTTTAGTTCATAGATTTAAAACAAGTGTCTTTCGAAAAGAAGAAACAATGGTACAAATTTAGACTTACAGTTTCAGGGGGTTTCTCTTTTTACAGAAGACAGGACAATAGCGCAAACCGCAGAGGTCGAAGGTCAGGGTAATATCATGTTGCCATTTTAAGCTACATGATAATTGAAGCAGAAATGTTAGCCTAATAAAAACAAATAACAAGCACAGAAAACTGATAAATTGAAACGTGTGTGATTTTTGATAAACTGAGGAAAATATTAAAATTGTTACAAAAATATAGAATTCTATAAAAACTAGAGTACAAAAACTAGAGTTAGTTTTTATAGAATTCTATATTTTTGTAAAAAATTAACGAACTGATCTAAACTTAAGGTGACAAAAATATAGAATTCTATAAAAACTTTTGTTACAAAAATATAGAATTCTATAAAAACTAGAGTACATTAGTTTACTATAAAAACTAGAGTACATTAGTTTACTATAAAAACTAGAGTACATTAGTGTACTATAAAAACTTCTAGTTTTTAGAATTCTATATTTTTGTAACAAATTAACGAACTGATCTAAACTTAAGGTGACAAAAATATAGAATTCTATAAAAATTTTTGTTACAAAAATATAGAATTCTTTAAAAACTAGAGTACATTAGTTTACTATAAAAACTAGAGTACATTTAATATTAGTTAAATGTACTCTAGTTTTTATAGAATTCTATATTTTTGTAACAAATTAACGAACTGATTTAAACTTAAGGTGACAAAAATATAGAATTCTATAAAAACTTTTGTTACAAAAACATAGAATTCTATAAAAACTAGAGCACATTAGTTTACTATAAAAACTAGAGTACATTAGTGTACTATAAAACTAGAGTACATTTAATATTAGTTAAATGTACTCTAGCTTTTATAGAATTCTATATTTTTGTAACAAATTAACGAACTGATCTAAACTTAAGGTGACAAAAATATAGAATTCTATAAAAACTTTTGTTACAAAAGTATAGAATTCTATAAAAACTAGAGTACATTAGTTTACTATAAAAACTAGAGTACATTTAATATTAGTTAAACGTACTCTAGTTTTTATAGAATTCTATAGTATAGTTTTTATAGAATTGTTACAAAAATATAGAATTCTATAAAAAGTAGAGTACATTAGTTTACTATAAAAACTAGAGTACAATTAATATTAGTTAAATGTACTCTAGTTTTTATAGAATTCTATATTTTTGTAACAAATTAACGAACTGATCTAAACTTAAGGTGACACGTTTTGCCTCACAGTTCCAGCTTTGCTTTCTAAACACAGTTTTCCACAATTTTGCTTTCTAAACTTACGAGCGAGTCGGCTGCCATTGTATTTTCTTTATTTTTCTCTTTGCATAATGTAAATATAAACCAATTTCCCTTAGAAAACGTCTACGAACTCAGTTCTCCTCTCCAGTCACACAATCATTGCATGCTAGTCACACAATCATCGCATCGTATTTGTGTAAAACGAAGAAACACAATTTTCCATGAAAATGCTTTTCTAATATCCAAGCGTGTGCGCAGACTAACATTTATGATCACCGTGGGTTCGTTGATTAAGACACATCCCAGGAAGTCTATCTGTTGAAGAGAAGGGGCTCTTTCGTAACGGTCTTTCTAAGGGAATAGGCTAATATTGACTTTATACACAGGCAAAACCTTCAACAGTGAAAATACTCATGCAGCAGGGCAGTTCTTCCTCTCTTGCAGGACATACGAAGATTCGAGAAAGTGAAGATTTGTCCAATTATGCATATTGGTTGTGAAAGTTCTTTTTTTTGTCATTGTCATAGCTGTAACAAAGAATCTATACTATTAAAATATATGTGCATCTGTCTGTTTGATTGTTTGTTTGTGGCTAGTGGCCTTATCTTCTCCGGAACAGCGGGGAGTTGAGCTTCAAGAAAGCTACCACGGGATTCCGAAAATTCCAGGGAAGCAATTTCGATTGTTCTCATCTTCGTACGGCTTATGACCGAGATTAGCCAAAATATTAATTAAAAACTCGGAAAAACGATAATTCTCTCTCTCATTTTCCCAGTGGCAACAGTCTTGCATTCTGGAGATGAAAATTTGCTTTATTTCGAAAAGTGTTGCCACTGCTCGTTTTCAAATCGTAGAGTTTCTTAATAAAACATTTCTAAGTTTTACAAAATAGGAAACAAAAATAAAATCTGAAAGCTTTCAGATTTTATATTATGCCCAAAGGGGCGTTTTTTTAACATTTTGTAGGTTACCTTTATTTATTAAATATCATATTCTTCGCACTTAAACCATAAAATTCAGTTCAATAGCAATATCGCAAAATATAATTTAATCTGAGCATATCTTCAGAATTTCCGATACACAGCGTCTCGCGCAATGGAGTAAAAATGTCTTTTTTTTTTCGTACAGTATTGCCATTGGTCGCTTTGAAATCGTTGAGTTTCTTAATCAAAAATTCGTTAAAGTGTTACAAAATATGAAATAGATAATATAAATTCAAATTATGGGCTTCCAGATGCCCATATTCGGGTGGAAAGGTACATTATTCAAAATTGGATGGCTCTAGGTACCGTTGTTTTATCATAATGCGAGAAACATACATACAGTTATGCAGATTCTTCATTATTTAGTTTCTTTAAATATAATACCGGACTCTAATGTTTGCTGGCAACAATTTGAAAAGTAAGCCAAAATTTCAACACAAAATGCCAAAACGAAATTAATAGTCCTTCTGTGCAAATTGTCCCTTTGGACTAAAAATAGCATTGCCAAAAATTAAACAAATTATTATTATTATATAAAGTCATATTTTATATTGCGTGAACGCCTGAGTGTTTTTCTCCGGAATCAAAATATCCTTATTGATGAACAATTTGGTTTCCGTAAAAAGCACTGTACAACGCACCAGCTCTTCTGGATCCGCTTGTCGCATTTGCGGAAGGCAGCGTCATTCGCAAATGCGACGACGATTCCTATGCAGAATGGCTAGTGGAGATCGATGATGTTGTTAAAAAAGATATTCCAGAGGGTCGCGTTTATACAAGATAATTGTGGACAACCTCTAATTTGCTGTCTAATGATAGCTGCGTAATTATAAAGAATAAGGCTATGTTTGTATCTGAGGAAGTCATTGGCAAGTTTATACAGATTTTGAGTGCACTGCAATTTTGTTACTGTGTGTCTAATGGCAAGCCACCAAAAGAGTCGAGACATGAAGTGCAGAATGCAGTTGATTTGATTTATTCTCATGAGTTTTTGTCAGTGCAACATCTATGACGCGAATGATTGAGCTATTGGGTTTGAAGCCATACTGTTTTGTGCTGATAATTTTGTTGTTACACGCATGAAATTTAATTCCAGTTATTAAAAGTCACTCAAGAAGTTTGTTCAGAGCTGGTAATAAGCTGATAGGCCTGTACGAACGTAGGTCCTCTGGATTTGGGTTGTTCCTTATGAAGAAGATTATCTGACCTGTTTCAAAGCAATATGGAAAACAATGTGGTTTAAAACATTTACTGTATAACGTTAAAGAAGTAAATATGGAGATGCTTTATGAATATGTTTTATTATTTAACTGGAGATTTCATCTAGTCCTGATGTTTTTTTATTGTCGAGATTCTTGATTTGTTGTCTTAATTCAGTTATGGCGAATGGAAGATGATCTGGAGTTTCTTGCATTTGACTATGGGCAATGGCAACACTTTTCTTTTACATTTCTGAGTTTGTTTATCAAATTCGAAAAACAAATATGTTGCGTTTTGAAAGGTGGCAACACACTTGTAAAGTATTTATGTTGACAAACCTGTTATTTTATGTCACGAACCTTTATTGTCATTTCGCTCCATTTTTTTCCCAAAATGCAAATGTTAGCTCGCGAGTATTTAAGTGAGGGTTTGAGATTGCTTTAGTTAGAGCGTGTTCCGCCTGCTGTAAACCACGTTAGCAGTTGATATTCTACGATAGCATTTCTGAATACGGCGTTGTTTTACATTCGCAGATCGGCCTGTCTTTTCAAATTGTCGGTTAAAGCTAACTTACTCATTAAATATCTCTACACAATCTTAAATTCTGCTTGATTCTGCTTGCATTTAGTTTAAATCCGAATTCCTTACTTTTAATTTCTAGCAACAAATGCTGGTTGAGTTTGTAAGCATCAAGTTTGCCTTCTGTTCAAATATTTGAGTTCTGAAAAAAAAAAGGGGTTCTTTACACCCTTCATACGTTTGAGGTAGCTTATCTAGACATAGTGATAAGTCGCTGTGATCTACATAGACATATAAAGAATGTTGACCTTGAGAGAGGGTTTTTGAAAAATCATATGTAGACGTATGCAACTTCTTGTTTAGTAGCTGAAATAGACGTCTCTACTCGGGGTTTGCGCGGAATAAAGCGGCTTTCTTTAGGGGATGGGAGTAGTTTTTCGACAGCTCAAAGTAAGGTAGGCAGTGATTTTCCTCTTGTTTTGGTTCAAAGTGAATTGTGCCAAATTTTACCAAACTCAGATAAAGCTTTAGATGTTATTTAGACAGAAAACAAACATTTCTTTCTTTGCCACTTTTATCGCAAAACTTGAGGGCAGGCATAAAATGTTTCACGGGCGTAAACAAACAAACCCTCCGGCATTCCGACTATTGAGCAAGCCACGTATACTTCATTATACGAAAAATAGAGTATTTCAAAGCTGCAAGGGGCTTCCAAGCCAATACTGCTACAGAAAGTGATTGTACCTGTTTCTTGTTGATAACCATAGCTAATGCAAGCCGAGTGGGAAACTGAGATCACTTCAAATCGAACGACATATCTAAACCTCTGAGTATCAACGGAATGCGAGGAATTAATACATCTTCAACCGTGGCATGCTCCGTGTTGATGGTGGCTTCTGTTAAGTTCGATAACAGATTCTTCACGGTGAGACTTGTTTCGTTGCACAGCTTCTACGGATCGATGTCATGTCATTCAGTTTTTCGATAGCTCAAGGTTCAAAATAATAGAGGATCCTTTATTTACATGAGCTTCCGTGGCGGTATTCCTACGGGCTTAAAGAGCATTTAGCCATTATGCCGGACAATGCGCAATTTTTTGTGTATTCATTAGTGAATCAATAGTCGAGAGACATATCATTGACAAAGTTGCCGGGAAGCATTTCATGAGTCAGCTTATTAGGTAAAAATGAATAATATGTGTCCGTCAGTCGATTATTTGAAGAGCTGAATTTTCCTTTCTTATCCTTTACGTCTTTCTTTTTACTTTCTTGTACGAAGTAAAAAGGAAGTATTGTAATCGCTAAAAATTTCGGGTATCATATTTCAAAAAAAATATCCATTTTGACCGCAATCGAATGCAATTTAACGATGTTTTTACGTGATATCTGTACTTAAGGACAGAATAAAAGACTCTTTTTTCCCCAAAAAAATTATAAAACTGATTTAAAATAGATTCTGGAGACGTTCTCATGACATTTGTGCGTACGTACGTACGTATGTATCTTGCATTACTCAAAATCGAGTAGCTTCAGAACGTTGAAATGTTGTATATGGGACTGTTATATGCTATATGTAAATGTGCACTTCCCATTTTGGTAGCAATCGACCGCACCAAAAGTATATAAATATATGAATACATATATATATATCCCTTCTGTTACTCGGCTCAGTGATCTCAGTTTCTTTATTCTTGTATGTTTGTAAATTGTGCATTTTTTGCATTAAAAATGATTGAATTATGCTGTTCTTATCTTCTGGTTAAGGGTTTTATGCCTTCAGTAAATCTGCATGGGAGAATTATAGAATTATCAACAATTTAAAAAGTGTTTAAGTGCGGCTAAGCCTAAATATTATTACCAAAGCAGCCATCTTTGTTTACATTTGAAACTTAGCAGAATAGTGGACTTTTTGCCAATCTAGAGAAACTAAGCTTCTCAACAACAAAGTCCATCAAATTCGAAAGACAAATAGATACATTCGTGTGCACAATTAAGAAAATTTGCACATTATGCCGATTTTCTGAAAAATTAAAGGACAATTTTTAATGAAATTTGGTAAGAATATAAATATTTTTAGCAGAGAAAGCAATGTACCCTTCAAAAGCTATTTTACGTATATATACAGAAAAGCTCATAGTGTCGGGATGTCCGAAATCCGTATCGTGATATCGAACTAAAAATGACTCTAATGTGGAGCATGATTCCATCTCACGCCTAGAAAGGTAACGCAGCATGATAGCCTACTGGACAGGAAGCAGTTGAGGACTGCCTGTGGCAGTCGATCCCATTACTGCAGCAAGGCAATTTTCACCTTTCGGCTAGTTCTTCGAGTAGGATGGCGAGATGAAGTTGCCTTCCCAAGAGCGTCCCAGCCATACTGTATAAGGTTAAGGACATGAGATCTGGCTGGCCGATCCCTGTGGCGAATATAATCCCTTTCCAGGTAATCGTCGAACAGCTGAGGCCCATTTGGACGAGCTCTGTCGTCCATTAGCAGGAACCCAGAACCAAATGTGTCCCTAAAAAGTCAAACATATGGCTATAAGATCTCCTTTCTATATCTCATAGCAGTCAGGAAGCCTTTTCAAACATATGCAGGGGTGTGCGGCCGTCCAACATAATGCCCGACAAAACCAAACAACGTAGTGATGCTTTTCCCTGATGAGGGTGGGATGGTATTGTGTTCCAGCTTCTGTCCAGATACAAGTACGTCGAGAATGAGTATCCAGGTTGAATCTCGACTCGTCTGTAAAAGCAGGGTGAGCCAATGAAGTCTGGTTTAAGGCGCATGTTGTTTGCATGCTCTTTCCTGCGTGCCGTAGTGATCGCGAAGCAAACGACGAATCTCTTGACATACAGCCATATCTCATGAAGCCTACGGCAACCGTAGATCGTGAAACTCTTCCAGTGACAGCATACAGCTCAAGTGAAAGTATGAAGATGTAGCTGTCATGCATCGCTGCCATGAAAAGGCCAAATAATGATATTCATTCGTCGTTGTGGTGGCCAACCTTGTCCAGGTATTCTCGATATGAATCAATGTCCTGAAACAGTTTCCAGAAGCTGCAGATGACACTGGGCGTTACACTGAGCTCTGAAGCCACTTGTGTTTGTGATTGGAATGCCTGCAATCTACCGACAATTTTGTATCTCATTCCATCATCCATCCGTTCGTAGCTTACAAAATTTACCCATCTCTTGTTAGAAAGACGGCACATGTCGTGAGGGTATACAAGCATACAATTCGCCAAAAACCCCTCCTTCATTTATATCTCGGTCACAATCACAACTCCGCAGATATGAAATGTACATTTACGTATTCGACTCTGAATATTTCCATAACGCTTTGGTGGTATAATTACTACCTTTCATCCAATACTTTCCCTGAAAATAGTCTTAATTTGCATAATTTGAAAATTATCTTAATTTTACACACGATTGTCTATAATGCATTTTTCGAAGTGGCAACACACTTCTTTTACATCGATGATATTTCTGACTAAATTTGAAACATAAATGTCTTACGCTTTGCGGATTGTCAACACAAAACTGTTGAATCGCCGAGTTTTTAATGAAAATGTAGTTAAATTTATGTAAAATATGAGTATATAAAGAGTGAAGGTGCCTTCTGGTGATTTTTGATAAATCTTATGTAGATAGCGTTCTTCCTCTTTTTCCTAACCTCAGATGTGCCAAGTTTCATCAAGATCGAAATAAAACTGTACATTTGTGTGAAGGACAAATGCACACTCTTCTTTATTTACATAGATAGATAAGCAGTTAATAACAAATGTAATCTTAATTTAGTGAATTAAGGAGATAGTTAAGTTTAACAAGCTTTTTGAAATAACGTATTGTAAAAAACGTATTTGAGGAACAGTTTAATGATAGGATAGAACGAAGTTGCTCAATCACAGAAGAATTCCTAATGCAGATAGTCTTTTATTTAGCTGTTAAGCGTATAGTTTTAGTTTATGAGTATAAAAAAGAAAGGGGTGTATGGAATGGAATAACCTGAGAAAAATCATTGATGTAGAAGACATTAAAAACAAGGAGGGGAAGGAAAAGAGAAAGTATGCTATGAAATTCGCTACACTTAGATGATTTATTTTCTATCTTGGAATAAAAACAGATGAACTTATATCATAATATTTTATTGCCATTACATGAAACGTTCTTTTCAGATCAGAAATTGAACCTAAATCTTCTCATCTGTTTCGCTTGGTATCTAGAGTTATATTAATTTTTGCAGAAGTCATTCATTTGTTTTCTTGGTTTGATTTCTTCTTACTCTTTCTAAGAAATAGTGGAGAAACTTGAACTAATAACTATTGCCACCATTAAGGAAACATTTTTGGAGGCCTTTCATGGTATGCATATATGGTACGTTAACGGAGGCTGACTGCTAGCCGGGAACTAAAGTTGGGTTTGACGCCTCATAAGGCTAGGCTGCATTCTATTGTCTCTTCCCACCTCTTCACAGATACAAAAGCAGCTCACAGCGGTTTACAGATGCAATAGCGGTCCCCCCCGTGGTCTCTGCTCTCTGCGTAATGACGGATGGGCTTGGCTGTTACTGATAAATGCTTCAAAACCATGTATCCAGCCATTTTGGGGAAAAGGAAAGGGCGCTTAGAAACTTCTAATAAAATAAGGAGTGAATATAATCATATTTGGTCTAAGTATTCTTTGAAACATGTGTTTTGATTTGTAAGTGGGAGAGGGCCGGGTACTTTCCCCATGAAGCCAATATACTAATAAAACTACTTGTTTGTTGAAAAAGTCCTTTATTAGCCTTTATATCTTGGCTGAATTTTGCTTCAGTTGAAAACAACTTAAAATGTTTCACATGCCCGTTGCTTTCACTGTGAGTATAGAAACCTTTTTTGTTTTTCGTAAATCTTTGTAAAACACGGCACTATCACCTGGTCATTTTCTTTTCTACATACTCTTCCTTCTTATAGATCCAAGCTAAAAGCAAAATTATGAATCCATCAAGAAAAGGGGAAATAAGCCAATGAAAACTAGCAGAAAAGCACTGTAACAATTAGCAGAAACATATTTAAGTGATACTAATGACATGTAAACGGGACAGTTTACGTAGCAGTGCTACATTACGGCACTGCCAGATTTATAATTCAAAAATAATATCTTTTAAATAATAAATACTAATTTCTATTCAGATTTTGTTCCGCAAAAGGTTTATACGGGAAGCATTGTTCCTTAAAATCGTGATTATCGAGCAACTAAAACTCTAAATATGACAGTCCAGGAAGGATCAATGCAGGAATAAATAACTTATTTACGCCTCCAAGCCGGTATAATGGCTAGTGACTAAGATCGTTGTAACGATGGGCCTGGGTTCGAATTCCAGAGAAAGCATGGTTGTAACTATCCGTCCTTTCATAAGAGGCAACGGTGGTCACCTGTTTGGTGCTTCCATAATGAAATCGCCACCATTTCCTGCTCTTGTATTGGCGCAAGGCTAATAGCTATTAAATAAAGTGTCCGACCATTAAAAAAAATAACTTACTTACGCAAAACTAAACTCAGTCTAAAAAATACTGAAGGGCACTCTCTGGAAAATGATCCTTTCGGAAGGTATCGCTTGGAATTGCACTGCATAGCTTCCCAGTTGGAGGGAAATTCTGTTGTTGGAAGCTTGTAAAATTTGCACAATCTTATCGTTTTTCTGACGGTAGATAAAAGAGAAATGCGAAACCCTCCCCGTCATTCTAAGTAAGCTTATCTATTCCATTCTCCTCTCTCTTCTTGAACGTGCTTTATTAGTCAAGCTCTGCTATCAATAAACTGATAACGCTAATACCATACTCGGAAAATTCCTGAGGCTGAAGCATGTGAGAAAAAAAGACCACCGATAATAACAAACTTCGAAGATTTCATTTCTTATTTTGAAAACACTGAATCTTTATCCGAATAAAAGAGAATGAAAATATTTATACCGTTTGGTTTTTAAATATTGCATTGTTCTGAACGCATTCTCTCTGTTCTGAACATTTAGGTGTACAACTGAATGACAAGTTGAAACTGGTTTTCTTAGAACACGAAAGAAAAATTTAAAAAAAATAAGAATACGAGCTGAAAATTTATTTCAAATGTCTATTCTCGAAGAGTTTATATTTAAAATTTCGAAACGTTAATAAACTATTTAAAAAATATAAAAACTGTAGCATTTTGAAAATTGCAGTGTGATTTTCCGAGATTGCCTCACATGCTGATTCCAAGTGATTTCAAACTAATTGCGACAATGCTCCCTCCTTTCTGCATACACTTGTGGTGTAACGGTAGCGCACCCGGACGTATTCGAGAGGTCCAGGTTCTAATCCCGGCGATGGTATTGCTTATTTTTCATGTCTCCCGCATCAAAATAACCTAATGACTCTACAGTGATGCCTGAACTAAAAGGTGGTGGAGGATGATTCTTCACCATCAGGATTTGACAAATGGGTCCCCCTAAACCCCAGTCGTCCTTTAAAGGAGGAGTATATAAGGTAATTTCTCCATCTTTTCTGCATGCCTTCGTGGTGTAACGGTAGCACACTCGGCACGCATTCGAGAGATCCAGTTCGAGTCTTGACGAGGGCATTTCTCATTTCTCATGTCTCCTGCTTCAGAAAAAGAGTGACTCTACAGTTTAAGAATTAATTCTCTAAACTAGCAGTTGACACCATTATCTTTCTCCCGTACGCTTTAATATGACCTGTAATGAAGAATACTCTAAATTACCCTTTCAAACCTATGGCTCCCTCTCTCACTCCCTAATAACATTCCTCCAGTATATCTTACGTATCATTTTAATACCACAAAACTAATAGACTCCAATGAATAAGGTCCGAAAATTCTAATGAAACAAAGACTGTTATTACAATTTTTATTCCAAAAAATACAGTGATAAAGCATTTTTTACGTTGAAATGTAACGTTATTAAGATACGTAATTATTTTGAATATTATTTAAAACGAAAATAAAAAAATAAGCGATTTTATGAATTTATTGACTATGGATAAGATCTGGGCCTATACTATAACACTAAGAATTCTTGAAGCAGTACTACGGCCTGGGTCGGGAGAAGGAGGAGGCACTTGTCTCAGGCAAATTGCTAGAAAGGGGCTCTAAACCAGCTACAAAAATATTAGAAGTTTATTAAACTATCCAGCTTTGAAACGCGTTAGAAGCACCGTTTTAAAATACCATATTTGAAGGGAAAAAAAACTTTATTAACAATATTCACGATAATTGAAAAATATTACGTTCGTTGTCCGTGCTGTGCAGCTGAATACTTCCTTCTTCCTGTACTCATTTACCACAGTCATCTTTCTGATCAGGATAGCGCTTCTTATTTTATTTCAGGCCCACCAGCGGCCGAACGGTAAAGTTGTTAAACACTGATAGTTCGGTCCGATGTTCGAATTCCGTGAACGGGCTGGCTGCATGGGCGGTATCGTGGTTCTTCCCGTATGTAACGTGTATACGAGGCAGTTTCTCTTAGAAAATCCTCCACGAAGGCATTCCTCCCTTTAGGCAGATAGCTCTGGTGTGCTTTGCCGTAATCTCAATAAAACAAACCACACTCTTTTATGTCACGTAGCATGGAGTCAACGTAACAAGCTGCAAACTCTTTAAACATGAATTAAGCTGTTTACATTTTTAACTTAATGCAAACTTATTTCTACAATGCACATTTTGTGTTTTAATGGCCTTAAATTCAAGAGATCAAGGAAAAGTTTACATGATAGGTAACTCTGTAGAAGTTTCAGAGAAGAATGAATGAATTTAATTTATTCTCGAAAGTTTTGGGGTTTTACAGAACAGTACTTGCTATTTTTCTAATATTAAAATTTATTAATGGGACTAACATATTGACATTGATTTATGTTTAATAGAATTGCCTTAGACACTCATACAGAAGCGAAAATTCCGCCCATTTTCGCCCTTTCATTTACTTTTCTTTTTACTGCATTTTTCACTATAAGTAAACATTAAGCTGAAGCTAGAACAATTTTGTCCTAACTTGTATCCTGAAGTCCACAAACTGAAATTAGAATGGTATAATGCTTACTTAGAGTGTAGAGACATTAGTTTATTTTGAAGCAGGAGAGATGAAAAATTAGCAACACCTTCCTCGGGACTCGAACCACGGATCTCTGAAATACGTGCCCAGCGTGCTGACTACTATATCACAAAGGCATGCGAAGAAGGTGGGAGAAATACCTTATATACTCCCCCTTTTAAAGGGCTACTGGGTTTCAGGGGACCTAGTCGCCAAATCCGGTGGTGGAGAATCATCATCCACCACCTTTTTAATTCGGGCACCAGTGTAGAAACATTAGGTTATTTCGGAAGCAGGAGTGAAGAAAAATGAGCAACGTTTTTCCCGGGACTCGAACCACGGACCTCTGGAATACACGCCCAGCGTGCTGACCACTGTACCACGAAGGCATGCGAAGAAGGCGGGAGAAGTACCTTATACGAGTTCTTCAGCAAGAACTAATTTATTAATGAATTAATGGTGAATTAATAACGAATGAAAGCAAACTTAACAGTCATGTCACCTGCATACTTTGTAGCTTGAATGAACGTGTACAGTCTCTATTCAATTTTCGGAGTGAGATTAGAACCAGGATTCTTCCAGTTGCCAGGGAAATGAATTAACTATTCACAACACTAAAAAGTGCGCAAGAAGACGTTCTTTTATTAAAAGTATTCTAACGATTAACAATGCATTCAGGGATGCTGTATTGAATAAAATCTCACTCACGAGATGGTGGCCATGACAGTCATGCAGTAGAGCTTAGTTCATGAGGTGTCACTTTCGACTGAACAGTCATGAGGCATAACTGTTGCTCATAAATGTGCAATTATACTCCACTCCAGTTCTTTGGCTCAAGCAGGATAGTGCACTCCGGCTCATTTCCGACACGAAGGGGACTATACATTTTCCGGATAGACCTCG
>KK119090.1:0-47864 GCA_000611955.2 Stegodyphus mimosarum | reverse complement strand
ATGAAAAATATGCAATTCCTTCGCCGGGAATCGAACCACGGACCTCTGAAATACCGGCTCAGTGTGCTGACCATTACACCACGAAGGCACGCTAAGAATGTGGGAGATATACCTTATATACTCCCCTTTTTAAAGGGCGACTAGGGTTTTAGGGGACCTAGTCGCCAAATCCTGGGTATGGAGAGTCATCATCCACAACCCTTTTAGTTCGGGGGCCAGTGTAGAGACATTAGGTTTAACGAAGCTGGAGAGGTGAAAAATATGCAACGCCTTCGCCGGGAATCGAACCACGGACCTCTGAAATACCGGCTCAGTGTGCTGACCATTACACCACGAAGGCACGCTAAGAATGTGGGAGATATACCTTATAAAGTAACCGTAAATTTGTCTTCGGTTTTCTCCTAGGTACAGGAGCTTAATTCGTAAGGGTTAAACTGCTTCAGTTTTACCTCATGTGGAGTGAGTTTTGCGATGTCAAGTCGTATACAGTCTTCAAAAGAACTGCCCAAAACTTTGGTAAAGCAAACAATTTAATAAGTCTATAAAACTAGTGTTCCCATTGACTTTTGGTGCATCATTCAGCAAATTTAAAGTACAAACAGCTCAGAGAATGAAAATGTTGCCTAGAAATAAGATTATTTCGAAGCAGGAGATATGAAAAATGAGCAATGCCTTCGCCAGGACTGGAACCTCTCAAAAACGCGCCAAGCGGACTGACCATTACACCACGAAGGCATGCTAAGAAAGCGGGAGAAACACCTTATATACTCCTTCTTTCCTTTAGGACCCAATCGCCAAATCCTAGTGGTGAAGAATCATCATCCATCAACTTTTTTAGTTCGGGCGCCACTGTAGAGACATATTTTATTTCGAAGCAGGAGACATGAAAAATGAACAATGACCTCACCGGGACTCGAAACTCGAATCTCTCGAATGCGCGCCGAGTGTGCTGACTATTATACCACGAAGGCATGCTATGAAAGCTGGAGAAATACATTATAATATCTTAAAATTTGTACTTCAGTCAAAACTATGAAGCACATTTCGCTGCGTTATCATATCTTTGATTGCTCATGTTCTAAAAGCAAGCATCACTTTTTTCTAGCTGTTTAATTATCATTTCATATAAAGCATCAACATGCAAATGTCTTAAGTCTAGAGGCTCTAGCGTTCTTTCAAGTGCCCCCCACTCCTCCGTGCCCACTCTACTTGCGGAGGAAACAGGATATGAGGAGATATAAGGTTATTTTGGGGCCCATAGAACTTGAAGCTTTTTAGACTTGGGCAGTGCTCAGGCCTTGCCTACAAAAAAATCTAAAAGGGTTCCAGTCATTTCGATTGCTTCATCAACCATTGGTCATCAGGCCGGTAATAGAAACAGTGCCTTTGTAGTTTTCAAGAATAGCTTGAAATTACTTTAACTTTGATTTATCAATTTGTTTGTTTATTTGTGGCTGATAATGCTGAGTTGTTTAGGCATACTCATAACAGGAAGTAAACGTAAAGACATACTCGTAGCAATAACTATACATAAACATAATTGGAAAGTTTAACATACTCATAACACGTAAAGACACAACTTATCGCAGGTAGGTTTCATAGCAGGAAGTACAAGCAAAGCTTAATACATTCGAAACAGGAAGTAAGCTTTCATATCATTGTGAAAATGAAAATACTATAAAACATGCTGTTATATGTTCCATCTTCTTGGTGGATAGTTTTATTTGCCACGTGGGAAAATCGAATTTTTCATCAAGAAGATGCAAAATTAGCACAAAATCAAGATGCATGGCATGATGTTTATGTAATTCTTATTAATTATATTTACAAAAAATATATCACTAAATACTACGAATATAGAACAGATTATATACTATAACTAAATTTTGGTTGCAAGTTTCAAAGGCTTTCCTTGTTTATGCTACAGAATGTATCAGGGATTCAGATTGAATTTAAAACAAAACGCACTGGCCATAAAGGGCGATTATTGACGAAAATTCCAGAATATTATAAGTTGGCATGTTCACTTTTTCTAACATGGAATGGAATAATGGCCCTGAATATGATCGATAGTTAAGTTCCGTAACAGCGCAGAACAATAGCCTGGAATACTGATTCTTTTTCTTTAGGATAAAATATAAGAATCAACGTAAAAGAATAATTCAAGCAATTGGTATAGTTTCTTGTCTTAATTCTTTTACTTTGTAAGATCTCGTTAGCCCAAATTGTCAGAAACTGGTGTAGTGATTGCGGCTATGTGTAAAATTACACAGAAACGTACGAAGGGGTTAGAACCCTTTTTATTTTTATCTTTAAAATGACAAATACGTCTACTTGACGTTCACAAACTGCGCCAACTCGGCGGTAAATTAAAACAAGTTATAAACAAGTTATAAGTTAGTTTTTTAAAACATACTGTTCAAAGTATGTTTTAAAAAATAAATCAGAAAAAATATCTGAATTTTATTTGGAATAAACCCGAATTTCGAATCATAAAATAAGAAATAAAATAAGTTTGAAAGTGGTTGAGATGAAGTGTTTGAGTGTTGATTAAAAAAAAGAACATGAAGGAAAAAAGAAACTAACGTGATTTTTACATAATTTAGCACTTTGTCATAAATTGAGTCGTTGAATCGAACTAAGGAAAAAATCGGTATGTCATTTCAGAAAAATCTGATTTTTTTATGTCAAATTCAAAGTGGTATATATGAATGTAATATACTTTAAGTCACGCTTTCGAAACATGAGAAAGCAAAGTAAATTTCACCAACGGCCGAATACAACATGAGATACAGAACTGGTTATTTTTGAGGAGTGCGGGGTTTCATTGTACATTATTAGTAATTACGTCAAGAAGAAATCTTTGTCTGCTATCACGTTTGACGAAAGTAGTTATCCTAATGCCGTCATAAAAAATTCACTAATATTGGCTTTTATTAAATGAAAAGTGATAATCACACAATTTTTTTCTCACGTTCGAAAAAAAAATGTGTCATTAAACACGAGATCTCTATTCATTTTCTTGGTATTACATTTGATTTCCATGAGTATTATCAGTGATGTCAGAAGAAAAATTTGATAAACAAAATAAAACGTGTCATCTTTTTTTCGTGTCTTTTTTTTCTTGATTTGGCGATGAACATTTACATATTACTGCCTTTCCTTGAAAACTGGTGTTTATTCTCCCGCACTAATATTTGATTTTGAATTCATACAGGCATTTGTAACAAGGCATCGATATTTTAAAGAAATCGAAATGGTCTGTTTTATTTGATCGCGGCAAAGCACTTTAGGGCTATCTGCCTAAGAATAAGTAGGACTTTCCAACGAAAACTAGATTCGCATCCACGTTACACACGGAAAAATCCATGAAAATACCCATGCACCCAGTCCATTCGGCTGGAAACAAAACCAGGCAGAATCACGAGTGTTCAGCAACTTTATCACTCGGCCGCTGGACAGCAAAAAATCTAAATGGATTTTCCATTGAATCCTATTAAATTACACTTTTAGATAAAAAAAAACGACGCATCACGACGCACCGAGAAGATATAAAGCAAATTGGACACAAATTGATATGCATACAGGTTTCGACGGAAAATGCCAAAATTTTACATTTTGACTGCCAATGAATAAACGGTTGTCGCTACAGCGCATCTGATTTGCGCAACTGGCAAGATATTTAAGAGGAGAAATTACGATTCCAAGTCATAAATTCTTCACGAATTTCATTCCGTGTACTCTGGTAGACAGTAACTATGCCTCGCATACAGGTGCACGAACGATATACGCAGATGTCAGAATTTGGGAGGCTTGTGTAGTTGGGCTCAAAGAAGCCGGTTGGTCTTGTCGGCGAATAGCTCGACATTTGAGTAGGAGCGTTACCACTATTAGACGATGTTGGCAGGAATGGGTGAACCATGGCCGCACACAGCGTCAAGAAGGAAGCGTAGGCCTAGAGAAACAACACAACGTGAAGACCGAGCAATCGTCAGAGCGGCACTCACAGTCCCAGATGCGTCATTATCATCGACTGTACGTGCAGCTAGTGCTTCAGTGACTGCAAGGACCATTCATAGACGGCTCACAGAAAGGGGGCTGAGGTCACGGCGCCCCTTGCTCCGACTACCATTGACCTCTGTACAACGTCAGGCACGTTTGCAGTGGTGTCGGGCTCATTCGCACTGTCTCGAGTCTGGAGACGCCCCGGACAGCAGTGTGATACCAACCTGACTGTCTTCCGGCAGACAGGCCGACAACCAGGAATAATGGTCTAGGGTGCCATTTCATTTCATAGTAGGACCCCTTTGGTTGTCATCCGTCGCAACCTTACAGCACAGCGGTACGTTGACGAAGTTCTAAGACCTGTTGTGTTGCCCTTCATGTCACGCCCCATTGGGCTTACATTTCAGCAAGATAATGCCCTCCCCCAAACTGCACATGTTTCTACTGCTTGCTTTAGCGCTTGCCGAACATTACCTTGGCAAGCAAAGTCGCCGGATCTCTCTCCTATTAGCACGTTTGGAGGATATGGGCAGAGCCCTCCAACCAGCTCGGGATGTTGACGATATAACGCGCCAGATGTACTGAATTTGACACAATATCTCTCAGCAGGACATCCACAACCTCTATCAATCGATGTCAAGCCAAATAACTGCTTGCATAAGGGCCAGAAGTGGACAAACGCGTTACTGACTTTTTCACTTTGTGAAGCTCTATCATTTCAATAAACCATCCAATTTTTCTCAAACTGTAATCATTTGTTTTTCTGTACATGTACATCACTTCTACCGATTTTCGTGTCATTCAGATAACTCTTTCTTGGTGCGTCGCGTTTTTTGTCTAAGAGTGTATTTAAACTTTTTTTTATTAAACGCATTTAAAGAAAACACTGATACCAGTACATTCGTTCTATAAATCATGGCACACCTTACCAATATTTTATTTTAAATATTTGCATTTCAGTAACCAGACAGTAAGGCTTACACAATATCTTATTTACAGTAAATAAAAACAAATGCATTATTCCCGAGTGGCAATGATTAACTAAATTTTTTAAAAAAAGTCATATAATAGGTTAGCATATTTCATACTAAACTAGAAGCATCAACCTCTATGGTATTTTCAGCCAGAGTCAGAATTTATTCTCCCCAGTAGCAATGAAAAATAAAATATATGGAAAGAAGATAATCTCGATATTGCTTCTTCACGTAAAATAGTATCCTATTAAATGTCTCCTTACGCATCTGTATTTACTTTGCATATCATGGCCGTCGCAGCAGCCAACAATCGCATGATCGGTCATTTCTGCTGTTTAAAAGCCTATAAATGGTACGGGCTTTGGATCTGCTTCTAACGATCTGTATTTAGACAGAATTTATTAGATAGATTTGTGCGAGTAATTTCTTTACTCTCTACTTTCATAAACTTTCGTTCATTAGGATGTTATTTATATTATTAAAAAAGGTAAGAGAGCAAAATATTTTAAATTATAAGCTAATACGAACCAAGTGACAAAAAAGTCTCACGACTTTGATAAAGTCGGTCATGTTACTCAGGGGGTTTAAACGAAATGCAGGGAACCTTGTTACGGAATCCAAAACATTTGCTTACATATGTACTATTTCGTAAACAACCGTTAAGCGTTGTTTACGAAACCGTTCAAATAATGAAACTTCGTTTCATAACACTATTTGATGAACATTGCGAAAAAAAAGGGCGGCAGTTTTATATCTCCCGTTGTATTGGGCTGATAGACCAAATTCAAAGTGCGTTTTCCATGTCTTGAAAGCGCGACTTAGGATATTTATTAGGTTTACATACAGCATTGTTCTAATATAGGTATTTTGGCTCAAAATACGACTTTTTCAAAATGACACGCCACTTTTTTTGCATATCTCGATTATACGAATCATATTATGCCAAATTGCCAAAATTTGTAAAAATCGCACGAGTAGTTTTTAAAAACTTAGCTTTCCAAATTTTAGTTCCTCAATGATAATTGAATTTATTATATATTTATTAATATCTCTTTCTTTATTAAACGTTTTGGACCCTTTCTTTCACATTTCGAAATTTAGGCTCATTCCAAATAAAATTTGCCCATTTTTTATGATTTATTTTAAAAATTTGTATTTTTAAATAATTTTTATAAATTTTTCGAAAAACATTTTGAATTAAAACCTATAACATTTTTGCCATTATCTTAAAGTAGATGTATTTCTAAGCATACATACCTGCAAAACATTAGAATTTTTTATTCAAAATTTCCTCATATATACGTAAATTTACATTTTGGCGCGTTTTGAAATTTGGTGTATATGCAATAATAACGAAAATGTGGTTTATGCACTCTGTTAAAATTATTTGAAAGTATGAACGATGACTTTTTCACGGTCCTGACAACGAAAAAAAGGAAGGGAAAATAGGTTACTATAAATTAACAAGATCGCCAAGTGAATTACTCTTGGCGCAAACTGAAAAAATATACACCGAGATAAATTTTTTAATTTTTCCATAAATTTCTTACAAAAATTACAAAATTTAATATCTAGGCATAATCTGAGTCGTAGAATTGAAATATGTAAAAAATTGGTATGGGATTTCAGAAAACGTCCGATGTGTTAAAATACCTACGTTAGGACAATGCTATATTTAAATCTAATATATATCCTTAGTAGCGCTTTCGAGACACGAAAAACTCAATTTGAATTTCGTAAATCGGCCCAGTAGAACGGGAGATACAGAACTGTCCCATTTTTTTGTCGCCCAGTGTACTATTGCGCAAACAGCGCGTACTTTAGCAAAGGATGTGTTGTCTACTATAGAAGATGCGAAAATGAATCGACAAATTCCGGTTCAGAATGTAATTTCTATTTTTAGTCCAAAGGGGCTTTGTCCCTGAAGGACTATTGTTTTCGTTTTGCGTCGGAAACATTAAATGTCGATTTACTTTACAAATTGTTGCCACCAAGTATTGCAGCCCTGTATTATATTTAATTAAATAATGAAATAATGAAGAATGTACAAAAATGTATGTGTTTCTCGCATTGTGATAAAACGACGTTACCTATTGCAATCGAATTTTGAATGACGTAATCCTGCTGCGAATATAGGCATCTGGAAGCCCAAATTTGAAATTTGTTTTATTTTCGATTTCTTATTTTTAAAACTTTAACGAATTTTTGATTAACAGACTCAAGGATTTCAAAGTGAGCAATGACAACATTGTACAGAAAAAAACATTTTTATCTCAGCGCTTGAGACTGTGTATAGGAAATTCTAAAGATATGTTTATTTTAAAGTTATTTTGCGATATTGCTGTTGTACTGAATTTTATGACTTAAGTGCGAAGTATATTTAATACATAAAGGTAACACACAAAATGTTTAAAAAAACTCCCCTTTAGACGTAATTTTAAATCCGAAACATTTCAGATTTTTTTTTTTTATTTTGATTCTACTTTTTGTTTCTCATTCGTTATTTCGTCAGTTTTTACTTATTTTATTTAAGATGATTAATCTGTAGTTTATCGTCGTAGACTGTGCATAAGTTTTTCTGCTTTTTGCATATTGCAACAGCAACAAACGCGGGAGTATTCACCTTTCTTTCTTATGATTATGTATATATATATATGCCGTTGTTATGTCCGAATGCAAAAAAAATGCAAGGTGCACAGCTTAATGTTACGGCAGTCCCATATATAAAATTTCAACGTTTTACGGCTAATCGTTGTTGATTTATGCGAGGATCGTATGTTCGTACATACAGACGTCACGAAAAAGATCTCTTTTGAATCCCTTTTAAATCTATTTTACAATCCGTTTTGGAAAGAAAGAGTCCTTTATTTGGTCCGTATAGACGTCATTCAAACATTATCGTCCAAATTGTGTCGAGAAAGGTCAAAATGGATATTTAAGTTGAAATATCCATTTTGGATGTGTTCCACTTGAAATATCCAAGGTGTTTCGCTGTTACAATACTTCTTTTAATTAAAAAATGCATAGAAGTAAAAAATAAGAAGCCAACTCAAAGAAACGATAAAATGGTAGCTAAGCAAAAGAAAAACTGCATTCAAAAGTTATTGACATAAAAGTCTAGAATAATCGTGGGGGTGCACGGCAATTCAAATGACGAAAAAATGGCAAAATTTTTCCCCCTTCACTGTAAAATGTTTTAAAATACCCATAATTCTAATTTTCGCACCAAGCGATCACAAAGTTAACATCGACAAATTCAGAGAATACAATCATAGCACAACTAGGCATTTTGTACCGTATTCTAGTCACGATATCCACGTTTATCAAGCAACACTTTTGCTGGGAGAATTACCGATATGATTGATGCCGTGAAAGAAACTTTTATCAGTCGCATCAGGAGCAAGAAATTCACGCTGCAGATGGATGAATCGATTGACGCAGCCCGGTTAGTAGTTTAAAGGGTTCCTTGCGCTTACAAAGTTATTTATGGGTATTTCATATTTGTGATACTACAAATTAGCAACCGTATTAGGTGAAGTAGCTAATATTTTGGATGGATTCGTCTCATCAAATGAAATATTGATAGAAAACTATGCAAATATATGCACTTATAGTACAGAGGCCATGGGAGTTGAAAATGTTGAAGCCACTGACTAAAGCTGAAGATAAGAAAAAGAAATGTACCAGCAGCCATTTTATTCCTTATATACCTACAACTAGTCTCGAGAAAAATATCTTCTTAGCTTATGAAAGTGTTAAATGAGGCTAAAATATGATAAACTATATAAAATGGCAACCTCCTAAAAGAAAAGTCTTCGAATTGTAATGTCTTTTCTGCTATGCTAAAGTGAGTGATGGTCTGGAAGCAGGGATTCCCAAAGCTGCTGGTATAGACTCCGGGGGGGGGAGGGTCAATGAAATATTAAAAGAGATCTACGTTGACCAAGGATTCGACTGGAAGTGGATAGCCGAATATGCATAGACAATTCCTCAGCAATATATCGACTACAACATGTAGTATGGAAGAAATTATAGAAAATAAATTTCAGGGAGAAATTCCCAAAAATTGTTTAATAGTAAAGTAAGTAAAGCAAAAGAAGAAAGTAAGCTCAAGAATAAGAAGTAAAAGTAAAGTAAAGCTCAATAAGGAAACAGGAGTGAAAAATGCGAAGGATGCAAAACTAATGAAACACGGCAACATCAGTGCTGTTGCGAATCAAAACATTTACGTGTTTTCTATTAATTTTTAAATTTAACTGCATACTCAACCTCTCTTGGGGCCGTGACAAACTTAAATATAATACTAAAATTCTCGTAAAAATATACTGAATTCATTACATAGAATCATAGAGACTGGTCATTGAAAACAAAATAATTAATACCTTAAGCTAGATTAAATTGCCTTAAATCCTCAACACAGTAAATTAAGGTGTATCATATCAACTCTCAATTCTTAAGGATAAAGAAATGAAAATACCCTCACTCGCGTTTTGTTAAAATCAAATGATTACTAATCAGCTAAAATTGCTTTACCATAACAAATCCATCAAAATGTTATCTCTCACTAAAACTAATTAAATCATCTTTGCTTCCTGTAAACACATAAATTTCAAAACAAGTTTAGAGAGAGCCACAAACACTTTTCATTTAAGCATAGCACAGAACAAATCAAAACACCGGGAAAAGATAAATCTCACACTAAGAAGTCAAAACAGCAGTTCAGTTAAATTAATAAATCAGATTGTATAGTTACAAATAATCATTAAATTCTCCTACGCCCGCAATAAACTACCCAGGTTCGAATGGAAGTTTAACCATGTTTTCCGAAAGGATCACATGAGTAACCTACAGTAGACCACCAGATAAAAACACAAAAAACATATACAATAGGTAAATCAATAACAAACATTTATTTAAAATTCCAAAAATTTTAATTAAGGATAGCTGATCAAACTACCTCTACAAAACATTATCCAAAAAATTACTCGTAAAATTCTCATATGACAATCTGTACAACTATCAATATTATATCCGAAATTACTAGTCATGCAGTTTACAATAATTGCGTAATTACCACTGAGCAATAATCAAGATGTTACAAAATTTTAGAATCATTAAATAGTTATAAATCCTACCAAAATCTTAATAACTCTTTATAATTACGAATACTTTAAATAGCACTCAAGAAATTTAAGATCACAAGTAAAGCTAATTTAGAAGAACTTATTATTCTTTCACCGTTGACACCTCAGTAAATTTATCGTCGGACAAGGGTCTGGCCGCCGATTCTTGACCCAAAAATTCTCCGTTCGTGAAAACGCAAAAACTGCTTAGTGCTGTACAAGTTTTTCTGCTAACTTAAAAGAACTTTACCGAAATCAAATGAAAGTGTTTAAACAACAGCATAATTTAAGAATTACATCTCAAATATTGGGCATAAAAATTTCGCTGTTCACTGTAAATTAATAAAACCATTAAGCACTGTAAAATAATACTTAAGAAATCTACACAACAATTCAGGATTGTTATGTAATACATACTTATCTTAACTGTAATGCATATCTTAATTCAGTTATCAGTAATGGAAGTTATTGATGTAATTTTATTAGTTTGATTTTAATTTGCTCTGTTGAAAAGTAATTGTTAATTTTTAAAAAAGGCAGTTTTGGTTAACTCTGAATTTAAGTTACTTGTATTAATTTGTCCTTTAAGTATTGTTTGGTTAGCCATTAAATTTTGTTCTGAAACTCAAAATCTTAACTTGTTTTTTGTACTGTTTGTTTAATTTCTGGTTAGGTTGACCCCTAAGGTCATTTTTACTTTAAATTTTAAAGTTCTCTGCTATTACACTAGTTGGTGTATAAAGTTTTGTTTAACGTACCCTCTTTCTGTTCAACTTTTGAATCTATATTTTCTAACTCTGGTGGTAAAGTCGTTTATGGTGTTGAAGAAACAGGAATTTAGCTGTGTAATTATTATATTTCAATTGCAGAAACTTTCTTCTGTGTTTAATTTAGTTTAGTTAACCAAATGCCAAAACCAAATAACCAAATGCTATTCATTTTCACAAGCCAAAATTTTTGTATAGACTTCTTTCCGAAATTCCCTGGCGAAAAAAGAAAGAAATACCTTCCGATTCTCATAATGCTTATCTCTGCCAGACAGTTGCCTGGGAATTCCTTAGCCAAAAGCCAAATTCTGCATCCTCTTTCTAAAGGTTTTTTTGTATGCATTTATGCTGCGCATGGGTTTTGTTACGAGGGGGATTTGAAGTCCGTTAGGTTTCCACCCATATAAGAGTGACACCCCGCGTGAGGGTACAATCAGGAATGTGTTTATTTCATTTGTGGCGAATAGTTGATTGACCCCATTCTCGGAGCGAAATTGCTTACAGCTTCAGGATGTCCACCAACAGTTGGTATACTCTGAAGACTTTGCCACCTTGTGCCGTGGATACTCCTCATAGGGTTGCCTTACAATTGGCGACTTTTGGAACATCAAGCATCGCCAAGCCGGGGGCTGGCGAGAAGAAGAAAAAGAGCATGCAGCGGAGTTCGAGAGAGTAGGGGAATCGGAAGACAGAGGCGAAGCCAGACATCGAGCTCCTACCTAACTGGAAAAAAAATGGCAGCAGAAGTTTGCGAAGAGGAAACCAACGGGGGTTGGAAGCGTATGGAGGACAGTGCCTAAAGATTGAAAGTGTGGAAGGCCACGTTTTTCCTTCCTATAGTATCCACTAAAATGTCTTTTTTTCTCTTTATAGCTATCAATCAATGGTTTCAAGGCGTAGAACGTAGCTCCTTATTGTAAACCCGAAATAGAGCAGCTGTATCGAATAATTTTTTGCGGGAGCCACCCCCCCTTCTCTAGATGAATTTGCATGGAAAAGGTATGTTCATTATAAAACCAGTTTCTCTGTAAAACACCTAAAACTACCTTGTGACGCCACCTCTAGAATGTATCAAAATGTTGCAGAAATTATTGTTTAATTCCTAATAAATGTTAAGCTTAGATTTACCTAAACTTGTTTGTTTTACTCGTAGTTTAGAACACTGGACAAAATTTTAAAAATTAAAATTATATTGAACGGGTTTTATATATATATATATATATATGGCAACATAACACCAAAATGGGAAATGCTACACTTGTTGTATTATCGATATGGTTTTGATAACTATACTTGTTTGTTACACATTTATCTTACCAATATTTTGTTTTCAATGTCACTCCTTTCACCTTTCTGCAGTATATTAGCTAGTGTTGATATGATTACTTTAGCAAAGTTTAGTGTGTTTGTACGATCATGCCACCCATGAGTGAATTAAAAATGTTAAATTTAAAAGTAATACAACAGCGCCTATTCGTTCGGCGTGCCTCTAAAACTTGTTAACAGAGCTTATGCTCGAATTGCAATTTACGTCATCAATTCGTACATCTGAAAAGTTAACTATGTTTCCACCCCCACCATTAGGATTATGTCATATGCTCTATACTTGAAAGACAAAGGCAAGGAGGTCAATGAAGAAAGATGTTCTCTTGAAAGTGGTCGACGCAAGAAAAAGTTTTGAAATCCACGGTCTAGAGAAAAAAACGTTGACACGCTTGACTGTACTGCTTGCAGCGGTGGCAGTATTTTTAATGCAATATGGTTGCGAATGATGAAGCCTGGGTATAAATACTGGAGTATTTGGTTGACTTTTTTTTTTTTTTTTTTTTTTTTTTTTTGTAAAATGAAAGAAATAAGTTTATTATTGCGAAGACCAACTCCCCAATTTTTGATGCAAACGAATAAGTGCCTTCTTTTAAATGAGAAAAAATCTGATGTGTACATTACATGACTACCTTGTACGGAATATTAAATTATACTATATTTTTCCTGCCTTTCATTTAAACTTATTTCCTGGAACTTCATTAGAGATATCTTACTCATATAATTAATTCAATTCTTACTTCGCCACAAGGCAAAAGTACATAAAAAGATATCTATATAAAACAAATATATAGAAAAACATAAAGTACCACATAGAGTCACAAAAATTAAAAAAAAAAAACAATTAAAATTTAGACGCAAAAACAAGGAATTCGGCGGATTTTTGGTGCACGAAACTGAAAGATTACTTTTCGTCTCACTTCGAAAAAAGACACTAAAGATGTAGAAACTGACTTAATTTGTTGTGGACGCTATGCTGAGTCGATATATGGGATAATTTAAAAATTTAAATGATAATTCCAACATGGATTAAGCACGATTTAATTCGCAATAATAAAAGAAGACGTTACCTTTGTTGTTGCTAAGCTCTAGATTGGCAACAAATCCACTATTCTGCGAAGTTTCAAATGTAAACAAATACGGCTGCTATGTTAAACAAAAATTACACTTAGTCGCACTTAAACAACTTGTAAATTGTTGATAATTCTAAAATTATTGCATGCAGGTTAACTAAATGCGTGAAAACCGTAACCGAAAAAAAAGAACAATATAATGAAATCATTTTAAAACATAAAATGCACAATTTACAAACATATAAGAATAAATAAACTGATCTCACTGAGCCGAGTACCAGAGTGGATATACACTCATGGACAAAAAAATTAGCGCACCAAGAAATAATTGCGGGATCGTAACGAAACTTGCAATGAAGGTACATGTCGGGGAGATATGCAAATGATTAGAAATGTAGCCTGATTGCGCATTACGTATAGCCAGTAGAGGCGTTGAACATCGTACTCTGTGGAGTATAAAACAGGTAACCAAAGCTTTGTTTGACTGTGCTGAATCATTTACAAAGGAAGAGCTGAGGTAGACATTCCAGAGCAGTTGCCGCAGTTTGAGAGGGGGAGAATCGTCGAAATGATGGAAGCTGGGTGGTCAGCTAGGCGAGTAGCTCGTCCATTAGGCCGCTCTGATTGTGTTGTGAGGAGGTTTTGGGACCAGTGGACCCGAGAGATATCATGTACACGAAGACCAGGCTCAAGACGCCCTCGACAGACCAGTCGTCGAGAAGACCGCCACATCGTAAGAAATGCACGCGTACAGCCAACTGCTTCATCGGCCGCCATCCAGGCACAGGTAGAGCCTTCACTAGGGGCCCCTGTGTCTTCTCGAACCATACGAAGGCGCCTGGCGGAAGGACAGTTGGTATCGCGGCACCCATTACGTGTGCTGTCCTTGATACCCACCCATCGACGCCTTCGTTTGGAGTGGTGTCGAGCACGAGGAAACTGGACTGCAGCGGAATGGAACCAGGTCGTCTTTAGCGACGAATCCAGATTCAATCTCGGCAGTGATGACAATCGTGTTCGTGTGTAGAGAGCCCGTGGTGAACGTCTCAATCCTGCCTTTGCTGTACAACGACACATCGCTCCCACAGCTGGTGTTATGGTATGGGGTGCCATTGCTTACAATACACGGTCACCCTAGTATTGTTCCGTGGCAACATGACAGCCCAGCGATATGTTCATGAAATCCTGCAACCACATGTTTGCCACTCATGCAACGGCTCCCAGGAGCCATTTTTCAACAAGACAATGCTCGGCCTCATACGGCAAGGGTGTCACAAGACTGTCTCCGCACTGTTACTACCCTTTCTTGGCCTGCCCGATCCCCAGATTTGTCTCCAATCAAGCATATCTGGGATCATTTGGGACGAAGAGTTGGGCATCCCACGAGTTTGAACGAACTAGAGGCAAGTTTACAGCAAATATGGGACGAAATGTCTCAAGACATCATATAGAACTTGTATGACTCAATGCCCGATCGTATCGCATCGTGCATTCGTGCTAGAGGGGGTCCAACGGAGTATTAACTCCTCCGTTCTTTTGCCTTTTTTCCTGAAATAAATTATCCTTTTTCTTTGATTTCCTTATCATTTACTTATATCAAAGCGGTCATTACGTATGTAAAATTTCGTTTCATTTTGACGATTTATTCTTGGTGCGCTAATTTTTTTGTCCATGAGTGTATAAAAGATAAATATATATACATATATATAAAACATATCTTTATGTATTTTTGGTGCGACCGATTGCAACCAAAATAGGAGGTGCACATCTACATGTTATAGCTGTCCTATATACAAATTTTTAACGTTCTCAGGTTTTTGAGTTATACGAGATACATACATACGTACAGACACAACGAAAACAAATACGTACATACGTACAGACATTCGCACAGACGCAACGAAAAACATCTCTTCAGAATCCATTTCATATCAGTTTTACAATTTTTTTGGGGGGGGGGAGAAAGATTTCTTTATTCTGTTCTTACGTACGAATATCAGTCAAAAACATCGTTAAATTGCATTCGGTAGCAAGCAAAATGGATATTTTTTTTAAATATGGTACCCGAGATTTTTCGCGATTGCAATAAATTCTTTTTTCTTTGTACAATTAAGTAAAAATACAGTAATGGCTATACAAGAAGACATCGATTGTTTACGTCTTACATAAAATTTTTTGAATCAAAATAAGACCAAAATTTAATGTCCAAAATTAAAATCTGATGTGTATATCACAGGAATTCCTTGTACGGAATATTAAATTATATGTATTTTTTCTTGAATTTCATTTAAACCTATTTCCTCGAATTTCATTAGAAATGTATTTCTCATTCAATTAATTCAGTTCTCGTTTCGCGGAAAGGCCAAAATATGTAAAAACTCAAAATATCTTCATTAAAAATTGAAAGATATAGAAAAACATAAAACACCATATACAGTTAAAATAATTTTTTAAAAAAATTTTACAATTAAAATTGCAGTTTCTACACAAAACAAGCAATTCGGTCAGCGGGCAGATTTTTCGATGCACAAAACTAAAAGTTTCCTTTTGGTCCCACTCGGCAAAAAGACGCTGAAGATGCAGAAAAACTTAATTCCCTATTCTGCTAAGTTTCAAATGTAAACAAATATGGCTGCTATGGTAAAAAAAATTAGGCTTAGCCGCACTTAAACAACTTTTAAATTGTTGATAATTCTAAAACTATTGTATGTAGATTAATTAAAGGCATAAAAACCTTAACCGGAAGCTACGAACAGCATAATACGGCAGTCGCATATACACAATTTCAACTTTCCGAGGGTACTCGTTTTTGAGTTAAGCGAGATACATATATAACGTACGTACGTACAGACGCGACAAAAAATTCTCTTCTGAATCCATTTTAAATCAGTTTTATAATTCGTTTGGAGGAAAAGAATTCTTTATTCTGTCCTTACGTACAGATGTCACTCAAAAACATCGTTAAATTGCATTCGATAGCAGTCAAAATGCAAATTTTCGTTGAAATATGATACCAGGAATTTTTCGTGATTACAATACTTCCTTTACATCGTACAGGGAAATAAAAAGATACTTTAAATGGTATGTTGGAGCAGATTATAATTTATAAAGTTTACAAATGGAATCCTTTTGAACATATTCACAGGAGGTAATTTCATTAAATTTATGTAGTTTGAGAAAATTATATTTGATTAAGATTTAGGCCGTAGGAAGGGAGTCGTTGCATAAATTTTTTAAACTTAGAATACTCATTTTATCTTGAATTAAAAACCTTTGGAATACCACGAGATCAGTTTCTGGGAATTTTCTGCGATTATCTTCAATTAATTGCATAAAATTGCCACAAACTGTTCTTCCAGTATTCCAAAGATTTGTAATTAAAGCATCAGTATCCTAAGATTCAAAAATTTATGCAACGACTTATAGCTCAGCAACAGAAATTGATTCTAAAAGGGAATCTGCGAAACAATAACTTCGGAAACTGTTGCTTTAGGCGATCTTCATTATTCTCTGCCCTCAATGTTTACACGAACAGTAACATTTTGTGAATAAATGATGCGAGTGTACGTAACTGTTTATTCTATTTCAAGCCATAGATCACGATTTGATTTCCATGATAAAATAGTCAGCTTGTTCATACCACTGCATCTGAGCAATCATAAGCATGGAATGATATTTGGAAAACACAGTGCAATGAACCCCTTCCCAGTTAGTTATACAGTTCTTTGAAAGATTACAGTAGTGTATACTCTAAAAAAGTGTATAGTTCCAGTTATATCACTATCTGTAGGACATTTCTAAAAGGTCTGCATTTTGCAATGTTTGTTATATTTTTGTTCAGAAAGAAAAGAAGCTAATGATTATTTCAAACCATTATTTTGCTTCCTGAAAAATGTTCGATTTCGTTTTTATTTTCTTGTACGAAGTAAATGTAATGGCGAAAAATTTCGGGTATAATATTTCATGAGAAAATATCCATTTTGACCGCTGTTGAATGCAATTGAATGATGTTTTTGCGTGACATCCATACGTAAGGTCAGAATAAAGGACTCTTTTTCCCCAAAAAAATTATAAAACTGATTTAAAGTGAATTCTGAAGAGATTTTTTCGAAGTCTCTGTACGTACGTACGTATGTATATATGTATCTCACATAACGCAAAAACGAGTAGCCTCAGAACGTTGAAATTTTGCATATGGAACTGCTATAACATGTATATGTGCACCTCCTATTTTGGTTGTAATCGGCCGCACTAAACGTATATATATATATACATATATCCACTTTGTTACTCGGCTCAGTGAGCTCAATTTTTTTATTCTTATTTGTTGGTAAATTCTGCGATTTTTGCTTTAAAAATGATTGAATTAGGCTGTTCTTATCTTCCGGTTAAGGGTTTTATGCCTTTAGTAAATCTGAATGCGAGAATTATAGAATTATCAACAATTTAAAAGCTGTTTAAGTGCGGCTAAGCCTCATTATTTTTCCCGTGGAAGCTATATTTGTTAACATTTGAAATGTTGGAGAATATTGGATTTATTGCCAATATAGAGAAATTAAGCTTCGCAACGACAAAAATAAAGCCTTCTTTTATTATTGCGAACTAAATCATGCTTAATCCATTCAGGAATTTATTCGAGGAAATGAATGCTTAAGATTTACTTCGTAATTTTTAATATAGATATTTTGAGTTTTTATGTATTTTTTCTTGTCTCGAAGTGAGAGCTGAATTAATTGAATGAGAAATATTGAATCGTCTGCGAAAAACTGTTTCTTTTTGTTTGTTTAATTTCTTTTGCACATGGTTTTAAATTTATTATAGTATTCGAATAGAACGTGTGGCAACGATTAGGTAATTTTCCTATGTTATCCTATGATATACACAATTTTTATGCATTCTGATTTATAAAATGAATGAGATGTAACTCTGTTAAGTGAAGCTAGTGGCAGAGTGTCGCTATGGTAAACAAATATAGTGAATTTAAAATAGTGCATTTATTCTATTGTGGTTTATGCGTTATCAAGGAAGTAGATTTAATTCAATAAGTTGAAATGAAATGCAAAGCGCGTATAATTTAATATTCAGTCCAAGGAAGTCATGCGGTGTACACATCAGATTTTTTATTAAAATTTAATACTAAATTGCGAGTAATAGTAAATAATAGCAATAATAGGAATCTTTACACTTTTTCGTCATTTGAATCTTTCGAATGCTTAATTTAAAAACATAAAGATAAAAGATGAAAGATTTTATTTTTGACCAGCTATCTTCTTATTTTGGCTCTACTCTACTTCTATTTTAGTCAAATTCTATCGGGAAGGAAATTACATTAAAGCATAAATAAAACTATAAGTTTTCAATTTTACCAGCTAGCGTTTGGCTACTTCAGTCAGCTGGTACTCAATTTTAGGTATTTGCCTTTGAGATATTTAGTAACAGAAAACAAGGTTTAGGAGGAGCTTTACTAATATCGTATTTTACTATCAATTTTACTTGAATTTATGCTGAAAACTGTTTGTATACGCGCAAGTTAGCAGTTCTGTTATTTTTAGTTCGTATAATCGTCAGGTCGAAATGTTAATAAATATTTCTTCTCACCTTTTGCTTAAATCCTTTCATGACGGCCTTGCGAGCTATACTCATAACTATCTATCTGTACAGTGGTTCTCAACCTCTTTCACCATTACTAGATGATCTACTCCCCTTCCTAAAATTCGCAAAAATGCATATATATTTATTTAAATTATATTATTTCTTTAACATCTTTTGTAAATTAAACGCAAAAAGGTATAGAAAATGTAGATAAATACCAAGACTTGAATAATAATTTTTTAATGTTCGTAATGTAGAGTCATTAGGTTTTCTGACGCTGGAGATGTGAAAAATAAGCAGTGTCCTTACTGCGATTTGAACTCTGGACCTCCCGAATATAAATCGAGTGAGCTTCCAATTACAACACGGAGGCACACGGAAAGGATGTAGAAAATACAATATATACTCCCCCTTTTAAAGGTCGACTGGAGATGAGAGCACCCAATCGCCAAATCCTTGTGGTGACGAATTGTCGTTCACCACCTTTTTAGTTCGGGCGCCACTGAAGAGTCATTAGTGTTTTTGATGCTGGATATCTGAAAAATGAGCTACGCCCTAGCGGCGATTCGAACTCCGCAGTCCGGACCTCCCGGATACGCGTCGGATGTGCTTCCAGTTACACCACGAAGGAATACAGAAAGGAGAAAGAAAATACCTTATAATAAACTAAAAAGAAATATTTAACAGGAAAATGAAAGTTTGCTTGCTTTTCCCCCTCTGAAGCTATGAAATTTCCTCCAAGGGGTGTTTCCCGAGTTGAGAACCTCTGTTCTAGAGAGAATTTAATGTCTATGTTTTGTGTTCATCTAAGTTAATTCTCTCTATAATTATGCATTTGTATTTTACCGTTAACCTATTTTTGCTTATAATTTTAGCTTAGTATTGAGCTGAATATATTATGATCTTTTCATACAGTTAAAATGTTTTACATTTGAGTGCAAAAAAGTGCGTAACAGTTCATCTATAAGTAGAAATTAATTGCTTCTATAAGCATTCATTTTTAAGTACGAATTAATGAAATACTCTTAGTTTTTAGGTTTGCTAAATATAACTATCATTATTTAAGAAGGAAATGTAATACATCATTACTCAAAAAAGGTTTAATAGAAAATGCAATTGTAAAACTTTGTTTTCACAACCATTTCTTTTTGAGATTACGAAAACCATAATTTTCCTTTGAACTTTATTTATTTTTTAATGCCAGAAAATTGTTACTTAGGTTACAGAAATTCAAATATTTGTATTTTGCATTTAACAAAATTGACCTTTCGCTTTGAAAAGCGCAGTCATTTTATCTCCATTTGATTTGCTGCTACAGTATTTCCTCCAACCTATTTAAAGCCATGGTTTGTGTTCATAAATAACAGTATTTATCATTGTACCAAAGAGGAGTGATTTTTTTAACCTTGAGCACACACTCTGTACTTTTTCCACCTTAAAAGACAAGAATTAATATTAGATTTGAAAAAAGATTTCTCTGACTGAAAGCAATCCATCAAGAAACGAGGAAATATTTCTCTGTAATTACGTTTTCAAGCTCATTAGCTCTGTAGCTATCAATTTATCATGCAGCTCTTTTGACGTGTAAAGCTATGTTAGCTTTCTGTAAACACATTTTAAAAGCACAATGCATTGATTTTATTTTTTGAATATAAAACTAGTTAGTAAATCTGGTTGTTTAACTTTTACAACTCAGTTTCAGTTAAAATAATTTACCGTTTTGATCCTGCCCTTTATCCCACTCCTTTCCAGAAATGTGCAAATTTAGAAGATATTTAAAGAGATACAGAAATCGTTCACAGATTCACATAGCACAGAGAAGATAATCTGGTTGCTGGCGGAAATTCTTCTTTTCTGATTCAATGAATTTAGTGGTCAACGAAACTTCCTGACAACGAACTTAAGCAGTGACATTTTTCATTCGAGATGCGATTGTCGATAACCACTTGATTTGATGCGGTAACTCGAGAGTTGACTCTCGATTATCACCTGATTGGATGCGGTAACTCGAGATGTGATTCTGGATCACCACTCAGTTTAACGCGATAATTCGAGCGGTAACGAAGTTTATTTAGGTTTGGTTTGGGCAGTATCGTTTCACGAGTGTCTTCAGCAACACATGCTTATAAAACAAATATCAGTTTTAATCTTAAATACGTTTTTTAAATTTGTTGTTTGTTTGACGTAGGTTCGAGTGGACAATAGGAATATTATTTTCAATGCTATGGAGTTCAATAAGCATGGAATACGATGGAGGAATCAAGTTCGGATGCAGATAAGCTCCATATTTCGTTGATGAATAACGAAATTATGAGTAGACTACTTGGCGATAGGGAGAAAGAAGACAGCGATGGAGATAGCGATAGAATAAAAGATGTAAGAAGACAAAAAATCATGATAATAAGTGAATATGAAAGCGATAGTGATTCAGAAGAGATGGAAAATTCAAAATGTATAATGTGAAGAGAATTCGAAGAAATACCGCAAGGACTACCGTTTGTAATGCGGCAAAAGAGAAGCAGGACAGCAAGTATCTTCAAACAAAAAAAAAGAAGCATTAGATGTCTTTAAATTGTATGTAAAACCATTTTATTAACTGTAAGAAATTAAGCAAATTGGCGGAAAATCCTATCAAGTTGCAGGTTCGCCTGAGCGAAAAAGGTCTTGAGTGCGAAGGGCTCATTTAACTTTACAAACTGTAGAATCAAGAAGTTTTATCTCCTAGTGATCAGACATTTGCTTGTTAAACACTGATCGAAATTGGCCCAACGCATTGCTCATTTACGTATCTCATCACCGACAACGTTGCCCAATATGCACCGTGTATATCCCTAATCTTCCTCCTCCAGCTACTTTAGAGCCCATAATTTCCGCGATTATAAACAGACTACTGAAATGAGTTTCCATTCAGTTTTCTTCACAGATGGCAGCAAAATGAACAACAAAGTTGACTTTGCGTTTGTTCTTCTTGAAGACCATTCTGAGATTTATTATAAACGCCACATACGGAATGAATTCAGTTTTTTAAGTAGAACTTCTGTGTATTTATCTTATCGTCAAATGAATCAAGGATAAAGGGACAGCATCCTCAAGGTACCTTATTTGTTCTGATTCTCCTCCCCTTTTCAGTTTTGGAACAGTATTACCAACAGTGACAAATCAGTAATCGGAACTCTGCTAACTGTCAGTTTGCTTAGAAATAGGGGAAATGATATCCGATTTGCTTATGTGCGTGCTCATCACGGATTCTATGAAAATGAAAGAGCTGATTTCTTAGCCAAAGATGCCTTAAATTTACCCATAGTTAGTAGCCTTAAATTTACCCATTAGTATTCCAAAGAGCTATTGGAAGTCCTTTCAACATAAGAAGCTTTTAGCTAAGTGGAATGAGGAATATATTTCATCTTGTAATGCTGAGGGCATCCAAAAGTTCTTTCCTTCCATTTACCATAGACTGCGTTGACAGTCTTTCCTCTCTATTAATTTTAAAGTATCTCAGTTTTTATCCGGTCACTTTAAATTTGCAAGTTACCTGTTTCGTTTCAATCTAAGATCAAATAATTTATGTGAGTATTAAAAAAAGTACCTCAGCATGTGGAACATTTGATTTTTTCATGCCCTACCTTTGATAGCCCTAGATTATGCTTGCAGAATGATTTGAAAATGTTTGGCGTGACTTGGCCCATGAACTTGATCTGTTTTCGTGAAGTTCCGACTGCTGTTCTCTGTTTTTGTTCGCTTTATTTTTGCATGTACTATTTAGTGTTTTAGTTAACTTATTTTTGTAAGCCCCGTATTGTACATCTGTGGTGCACTTTGAGATTGTATGTATTCAAAATGAAAACAAAACATGCAATGTGTAGGTTAGATCGATACTGCACTATCAAAAAACAAGTAACGCAAATATCTTTGCCATCTTCGAGATTCGAACATGGAATCAATGTTATAGCACCTATCAGGATATACTGTAATAACCGCTATACAGACCACAGCGGCAGATCTAAGTAGTTCGCAATTCCTTTGACAAAACATTGACATTTTTCGTTGTTATTCACAGCAGTAGGCCGTGAAAAATTACCCTGTAACCTCTGTACTGATAATTTGATTGAACTTCAAGATATTAGTAGAGATTAGAATGACACTCGAGTATTAGCAATGCTATGAAATAATGTTATTAGCCGTTAGGTGTTTTTTCTGATATACTAACTGTTTGGAATACATTTCGAACAAAATGGAATGGAGTTGCATAATAAAGGTGTTAAGACAAATAATTCTGAAGGCCTATGTCTAAAAATTCTTATTATGTTAATTATGTTAATGAAGTGTACATACTTGTGTATCAAGATAAAGTATCTCTTAAGTTAAATACACTGCTGGACACCGTAAATGCAATACCCTGAAGGAAGCATGCAAATAACATGAAATTTAAAACATGCATTAGCGCAGGTGAGATATGCAAATGATTAGAATTTCAGCGCAGACGCACATCACGCGCGCTTGTGGAGCCACTTCAAAGCGCTATTTAAGGCTTGGAGTTTTCGACAATTTCAAGTTCGGCAATTGTGTTTTTCTTGTGTTTTTTTTTTCAAAAAAACGATCAATTATGCTTCGTAGTAAACAGCAGTCATCGTTTGATCAAGTATCCGAGTTCGACAGATTAAGGATAGTGGCCTACCGAGAGTGTTGATTATCTTTCAGGGAAATCGGTAGTCGTGTTGGATGAAACCAAACAACTGTAATGCGGATATGTGACCGTTGGATGCAGGAGGGTACGACGGACCGACGTGTTCGATCGCATTCACCTCAGTGCACCACTTCACGTGATGACAGGAACATTGTGCGCATGGCAGTGACGGATCGCTCAGTCACATCACGAACCATAGCACAGCACATTCAGTCTGTAACGCATCATCCAGTGTCTGCGCGTACCATTCGACGCCGTTTACAGCAGAGTGGTCTGTCCGCAACACGTCCATTGCTTCGTCTACCCTTGACGCAGAACCACAGACGTCTCAGCTGTGGTCTTCCCAATGGTGCGATGAAAGAAGGATGTGGACGGCAGAATGGAATGAAATTATCTTTACTGACAAGTCACGCTTCTGTCTGCAACACCACGATGGTCGGATTCGAGTCTGGAGATACCGTGGAGAGGGGATGCTGAACAGCTGCGTTATGCACCGCCACACTGGTCCTGCACCGGGTATTATAGTATGGGGCGGTAATGGATATCACTCTCACACTCCTCTAGTACGCATTGCCGGTACTTTAAACAGCCAGCGCTACATCTCCGAGATGTTGGAGCCAGTTGTCCTTCCTTACTTTCTGAGCTTGCCCACAGCCATATTTCAACAGGATAATGCACGACCACAGGTGGGACGCAGTGTCCGAGAATTGTTCATCAATCGCCAGATTGAATTGCTTCCCTGGCTGGCTCGCTCTCCAGATCTTTCGCGGACAGAAAACATGTTGCGCATGGTTTCTGAACGATTGACCTAGATTGCATCCCAAGCTGCCACACGAGACAACTTTGTCAACGTGTGGAAGCTGCTTGGTCTGCTGTACCTCAAGAACAAAGTCTCTTTGAATCAATGACGAGGCGTGTGGCAACGGTGATCTCCAACAATGGGGGCTACTCTGGCTAGTGATTCTGGAAGGAACCACATTTCACAGAAGTCTATAAATTTAATCATTTGATACTTGGTCGACATGTTATCTACTAAATAAATTTTGTTGTGATATCTCTTGTCTTTCTTGGTGTTGCAATTTAGGTGGCCAGCAGTGTAGTAAAGGAACTTTCGAATACAAGAAAAAAATATAAGATCGTCATTACGAGTATAAAGTGCCTAGACTTCCGGAATTATGTGAGACAGTGCTGAAGTTTAGCGCAATTTTCGGAAATTACCTCCGATTCCGTAAATAATCTTTGATTTTTAAACAATGTTCTTTATTAATACCGTTCCATATTATCTGAAAAATGCGTTTGTAGGATCAAAAATATGTCCAACAATCAAGTAATTATGTGTTTCACGTATACATTTTGTTATGTAATGCTGTTTCCTAATTTTGATTATCAGTAATTTAATTTTAATGTTAATTTTTATCAACTGTTCAAGTTTAAAGCAATTCGTTTAAGCTGATTTTTAAAGCCGTAACTGTTTACTTTAAATTAATTTTGTAATGTTAATTTTATTATTCTTTAAAGCTCAAGTTTTGTTGTAACTTTTAATTTTTGTTTGAAAAAGCTTAATTTGTGGAGACATTAGGTTTTTTATGCTGGAGACGTGAATAATGGCCAATGTCCTCGAACCTCGGACCTCTCGAATATACGCCGAGCGTGTTGACCATTGCACCATGAATTTAATTAATAGAAATGAATACTTTTCTGAGCAACTGTGTAACTATACTCTTCGACATTTGTTAGGAAATCGTACGTATTACAATGAATTGAAACTTCATGTACTAGAATTAAAATTCAGTACACAGAATTTGATTAATTGTAATGAAAGAAGTCTACTTAATAGAATTAAATTTCGGTACTATTTGTTAAAACTCTTTTTCCAACAAGTGTAAACTGATGTAACGTAAAACATTTCAGTTCCTAGAATATGTTAAAGCTATTTTCTTATCACTGGCAGACAGCGGCCCGTCACTTTCAAAGAGACCTCGTCTTAGTCAAACAGTTTGCCATATGTTTTATTTGAATATTCTGCACTCCTCACTAGCTTGGTTCTTCTATATGTAAACGTATTACTGTGTGCGCTTCCCAGAGGTGAAAAGTTTGGTCGTTCAACGCTTTCCTGTATTACATCGACCCTGCAGAAGAGGCTAGCTCGAGGCATGTTGTTTACGTCGCAATTTCTGAAGGGATCTCTCGGAATAGCCTTGAAAATGGGAGAATTGTGCTACGTTCTGGAAGCCGGAAGGCCCACTGTCCCGGAGAAACACAGGTTTGTCGCTTGGAAGGTTGCAGGAACTAGGTGGCTTTTTTCCTCGTTTCCTCGCCAATTTCAAGGTTCCCGCCAAGTTAAGAAAAACATCAACCCCGAGTTTTCGAGAGGCTGAAACGAAGACAGACTGAGAAGGATTGACCCACCTCTGAAGCAACAGAGACGTCAGACAGGGCCCTACTACTCTTTTTGTTAACAGCTGAGGAGGGCATACGGCAGCTTAGAAGCGTTGATTCCTCCAGACGGACAGAGGAGAAGCAATGCCCAGGGTGGACAAATGAGTGGAGAGCCTCGCCTCGGACACTAACTAACATTTACGATTAAATTTTACTTATCCGTTTCCCTTTTTTTATTTTCATAGATATTATGTTGTCCAGTAGAAACTATGCGGGGTAGAAGATTTGGTTTCTCCTTTAAGAAATTGTCAACTGAAACCATTTAGCCTCTTGGTAACTTTGGAAAAGTATTTTTTTTTACTGTAATTTCTATAGCTGTTACTTCTTGATAATTTGAAGTGTTTAATTATGCTAATTATCTTAAGTTTATGTTGAATGAAATGATGTTCTTAATTTTTTTTATCGATGACAACCGGGATAGTAAGGGTTACTATAGTGACGATAAAGACTTTGTGAAATGGTGATATTTTTTCTTATTGTGTTCCCGGTGTGACCCGAAAACCTAAATTTTTATTTATAAACTTTTTAATGGCAATGTTGACACCTTACAACGAATTTATGTGCTATTTATATTTGTGGAATTTTTTTGTATGAGCCTATATCCATAATCCGAGCTAATGTTTAAAAAAAAGGGTATGTTATTATCTTATATTTTTTGTACTAAAGTTTTTACCTGGCGTCATTGTAACTCCAGATCTTAGATTTACCTAATAAATATTTGTTGTTAAACTTAACTCATTTGTTTGCTTTTATTTAAAATGAATACATTGGACTAAAGTAACTTATCCTGGATTTACGTCTTTACATAACACAATGTTTTTATTTGTTGATCTATGTATATATATATTTGTATTAGGTTCCATTTCAATTTAGTGTATCACTATATTGTCCCTCCATTTCCACATGCTTGTTTACATACTTTATTATAAATGATACATAGTATTTTTGATCATGAATTTGATAACTTTAAGTGGCACCCATACAGAATTATTCATATATATATATATATACTTAAAAATTTGATACTTATATTGTCCAAAACGATTTATGAAATAATTACCTACATAAAGATTCGTTTATGAAAGATCTTATCTTTCAATTTTAACTGCGTTTCTTACTTGGTAAAATGAACAGTAAAATTAAGTTGCCTACAAAAAGTTTAATTGGAAATATCGGAATGAAAAAAGTACAGTAATGTTGAGCTTTTTCAGGGTTGAGCTTCAGCAAATAACTGAAGTGCAGTTGCTATACAATAGCTTGCAAATTAATTGGGACAGGGAGATTTTTTAATAAATTATATACAGACCTTCATATACAGTGATAAGAATAAAATTAATAGAAAATATGCCCTCCTTTAGCAGAAATAACATTTAGAATGCTGGGCCCTCAGCCGATTTCGGCTGCGGTCAGAAGTGGGGGTCACTTTATTATGGAGGCGCCTAATAGGTGAGCCTTCTTTGCCTGCTATGAAGGGACTGAAGGTTATAAGCATGCCTTTTCTGGGATTAAAACCCGGGCCCTTTGGTACTGCAGTCAGTTCCCTTAACCACTATACCGTCTGGGCGGCGTTTTTTACTTCTTTATCACGGAACCACACTTTTTTTGCGTTCTTAATCACTCGCGGTTTTCCAATCCCTACAAACCAATTTGCTAAGATGTTCCTTGAGAATTTGCCACGAGTGTTTGATCACATTTAAGTCTGATGAATTTCCAGGCCAATTTAGCATAATAATTTTATTTTCCAACATGAACCTTCTGAAAGATTTTGAATTGTAGCATGGAGCTAAGTCATGATGAAATGGCTCCGCAAAGGATTTCAAAAATAGCACAATCCTACATTTTAAAATTTCTATATATTTCGATAAATTAATCATTCCGTCAATAGGAACTAGAATTTCTCTCACATCTGCAGTGAAAAAAACGATTTTTCTGAGAGTATTTTACGGTTTATTAGATATGTTGAAATATTATTAATTCACTCTTGCACTATTAGCAAAGTTAGATTTATAATCATAAAGAAAAAATGAGTCTCATCGTTGCAAACGATCTTTTTTTCTGTCATTTACAGTCCAATATTTGTATTTTTGCTTCACAATAATCGTCTTTGTTCCATTTGACTTGTCAAAAGTTGTTTTTTTAAATACCTTTCTAACCTTTCGACCAGCAGTGAGAAATCTACGTCGCACATTTGAAGGAAGAATATCAGTACCAATACATAATAGATATCTTTCATGGCTTTTGCTAGTTTTTCTTAGATTAATAATACTACAGGAATAGAAATGGATCAGATGTTGGACTTATTTCCGTTTCATATTTGCCCTTCCTTTTTGGAGAAAAGGATCAAATTTCATTGCGTCCTCTCAGAATTCGAGAAAAGCCCGATTTTCCAACACCAACCGCGGATGCAACATTTCTTACAATTATGGATGTGTGATTGTTAAGTGGGATATTCTTTGCTCTCTTTCTAGGCGTTATACCCATTTTTAGCGCAATAAAATAAATGAGTGAGTACAAAACATATAAAAAGTATGCAAAAAATAACTTCCTCTTCTCAGAGAAACAAGTTTAAAAATGGTGCAATAATCCTAATTTATTATTTAACCAGTTCTCAGTAGCCCAAACTAAACATCCAGCAGACATTCAAGCAAATAAAAATGCTTTGAGGGACCTGCTCGCAACCGGCTTAAAAGGCTGTAAAAATATCTCTTTGTTTCAATTACTTTGCATACTGTAGTATAAAATTAAATCATTTTCCAAGCAAAAATTGATACACAAGTGTCAGGTATTTTTCCCATTTTCAAAGTAATCATATTTATTTCACATATAACATTAATGAGTGGGCTATGTTCATTGGAAATAAGTATGATACTTTGATAATTAATGCAATGAAAGTTCTCATGCTTATCATGCTTTCGTAGATCCCATTATTCCGTAGATGACCACTCTTAAAAGTATTTTTAAGAGCATAAATATACACGACATTATCGACACTGAATATCATTGGCTGTCATAATCTCTAAGGACACCTACACAGGAGGTCAAATCATTTGGAACTGTATATTGTCTTTGGGAAATTTGAGTGCATTATATAAACAGTCAAAGAGAACCGGAATTAAACATTCTTTTTGATCTCTAAAATTTGCTTGTCTGGACTGACTGCAGAAAAATCCAATGACTACATATGATGCCTTAAATTCAACAAGAGTCCACAAAATCCTGGCTCCGTTCTTGAGCATAACCTTGATTTCATCTAAAGAAAGCTGGCTCGTATACACATTACACATGCAACATACACAGATATCTTGCCAAACTTTTGCAGTTTTGAAAATCGATCTGAAGGTTCAGCAAGAGAACATTGAATGAATTTTTTGTTCAATTTTTTATGTTTTTGAAGTTAGGTTTTAAGCCCTAACCAATCAATGCAAGTATAGATCGAACTTTAACAAGTACAAGCAAAGATCTGATATGATCTGAATGATTGTTAAATATAAATTAGCACCAGTAGTTCATATGTTGTACAAAAATTATAAAATTCGCGGTTGATATTAAAACATGAATCGAGAAAAGTAACATTTCTTTTCCCCCCTTTTTTATTACTTTCTTGTACGATATAAAGGAAGTATTGTAATCGTGAAAAATTTCGGGTATCATATTTCAACAGAAATACCCATTTTGATCCTTCTCGAATCCATTTGAACGATGTTTTTGTCTGACATCTGCTGCGCAAATAATAAAATAGAATAAAAGACTCTTTTCCCCCAAACGGATTGTGAAATGGATTTAGGGGAGATTTTTCGTGACGTCTGTACATATGTAGGTATATCGCAAACTTAAAAACGAATAGCCTCAGAACGTTGAAATATTGTTTATGGGACTGCTATAACATGTAATCGTGGACCTCCCTTTTTGGTTGGAATCGGTAGCACCAAACACATATAAATATACATATATATACCCGCCTTAGATGTTGGTCAGTTGGGCATTTTTTGCTTTAAAAATTGTTGAATTATGTTCCGGTTAAGGTTTTTATGCCTTTAGTAAATCTGCATGCAATAGTCATAAAATTATCAACAATTTAAAAGTTGCTTAAGTGCCACTAACCTTAATGAAACAGATAGTTGTTTGCATTTGAAACCCTTAATAGAATGGTGAATTAAGTTTGTTTCTGCACCAACTTCGGTGTTTTTTTGCCCGGCGGGACCAAAAGGAAATTTCATTTTTGTGCACCAAAAAATCTGTCTTCTTGCATGCTGGCCGAATTGCTTGTTTTTGAGTAGGAACTCTAATTTTAATTGCAAAAAAAAAATTTTAGCTCTTTTTAACTCTGTTTGGTGTTTATGTTTTTCTGCATTTTAGAATTTTTAATGCAGATGGTTTGAGATTTTATGTATTTTTGCCCTGCCTCGAAGGGAGAACTTAATTAACTGAATGAGAAATATATCTCTATTGAAATTCGAGGAAATAAGTTTAAAGAAGGCAGCAAAAAATATGTGTAATTTAATAGGTTATACAAGGAAGTCATGTTGTGACCACATTAGACTTTTTTAGTTTAACGTTTTATATTTTTTTGCATGTTACCTGATTGACTGTTTTGTTTCCACATTTGCTTTCGCTTTTCTCCCCTTACTGAAAGAGTATCTCAGTGACATCTAACATATCAGCAAGTTTTTCTAACTTCTGAAAGTTTCGCTGCTTAAAGTAATAGGGAAAAGAGTTAAATGATAACGAGGGTTTCCATCGGGAATCGCGGAAGCGTTTTGGTTTGGTTTATTTGATTATGGCTCTCAAGGGCTATCTGTCTAAAGGGGATGCCTTTATGAAGGACGTTCTAAGCGAAATTGGCTCGTATACACGTTCAGCATGGGAAAGTCTATGAAAAATGGAACCGCGGTAAGCATGTAGATGATCGAGGAATCATAGATTTTCAAAAGGGTTGAAAGCTTCTGTTTTAAACGTTAGTCTCCAAGTAGTAGCTGTTTATTTTAGGAAAGTAGAGACCTTGCAGATTTCAAAGGAACTCGGAAAGAAAATATTTATATTCACATAAGATAATTTATGCTTTGTATAAAATATAATCACCTTTTTATGCATTATAAAAAATACAGGGTGTTTATAAAGTCCCAGACCCATTTTGATATTTAATAACTCATAAAATAATGAAGATATAGACAAACGTATGGCATTTATTGATGGAATAACTTATATATTTTCCTTTTCAGGTTCGAATAGCTTTACTTTTGTAAATATCGTCTGCGCGTGTGTTTAATTTCAGATAATTTCATTTTCCATTCTAAATATCTGTACTTTTCTAAATATCGTCTGCTTATTAATTGCATTTTTCTCTCTCTTGCTTTTAGCAACTGTGAGATACATTCCGCAAGAGAAGAAGAGGGGAAAAGTGGTCACGTGGTTTAAGAACAACAATCTCCCTACGTCCGCAGTCTACGATGGAGTCTATAGCCGATGTACCACTAAAATTAATAGATTTTTGAAATTTAGAAATTTACAGCTATCGTGAAAAATTAAAAAGTACTCTTGGAAGTTATTTTTCTTTTCTTGATGTTAATAAAAAGGTCTTCTTTTGTTCAAGGAAAAACAAGTCAATAACATTTGTTTTAAAGTAATGCCAGATAGTAAGGTACTTGTAGCAAGCTGTGTTGAGGCAGAAATGAAGAAAACAATTAATTATAAAACATCTGTGGAAATTTCTGCAGAAAATGAGGTAAGATTCATAAATTTTCTTTTATTCCCAATACTTACAGATATTCATCTTTTACTTTATTAGGAATGTTAAGTGTATATCAATAGTTGAAAAATATTCCCGAGACCTTGAATAATGTTTTCCAGACTGTACAATGTAAATATTTGTTAATAGTTCATGAATACTTGTTCTAAATTATTGAAATAGTTGAAATCATGCAAGTTCTGCTTATTTGCAGAAACATTAACACCAAGCCAATTTTCTCTTATTAATTACAATGCCATAGAACATGCTACACCACTAAATTCTTATTAATTTCATCACTTTGTGTTTTAATAATGTGACTGTTATAATCAAGTTTTAATCAATACGCATAAATGCAGTATATTTTTCGCGTTTTACTATAAAATAAAGAAATATCTATGACCAAAAATTTATTAATTTCACAGCTAGAATTACAGCGAACTCAGTTGTGCAAATCCATACAATTTTCTTTTTGACATTTATACTGTAATATAAAAAATACATATTAATCTGAAGTTTATGCTCTCTGTAGATTAAGAATCAGTTATGAACAATTAAATTTCAAGGGGTACAAAATTATGTATTAATTTTGAACTGTGTATAATATTAATATCACTATCGTCACATAGTTTTAGGGCAACTGTATTTATAATGTTCCAGACATTTGCGTCTACCATTTTGAAAACCATCTTGTGCTTGTCAGGCTGATAAAATTGTGACTTAAAATTATAATAGTAATTATATTTTTCTTTTCAGTGTAGAACAACAACATACATAAACATTATTTTATGCATTTCGTTTTGCAGCGTACAGAATTATTATTGCAAATGATTCATGTGATTTCAAAAAAGTACTGGAAATAATTTAAAACATAAAGTTAATTAATACTATATGAAATCAACTAGAAAGCTTTAAAATTTTATTGATAAAACTATAAATGTTCAATGTGTGTTTTGGTTTTATGATGTACATAGAAATGAGTATCCCAATCGTCTCAACATGTATTGTAACTGTTTCTTTAGAAATGCTTGGCCATCTAAAGTTGTTGCCTTTATATAGGCAAGTATTATTCTTAAACTGTCAATACCATCTCATATTTTGGTGGCTTGTTGGAATAAACTGTTGCCGAATATCCGAATTTTCACCACATCTACCACACCAAAAGCTTGTTTGTTTACATTAGCAGTTCTTACATCATGTGACCTCTGACGTCACCGGAATGTATCTCATTGCAATGTTATGTTTACTTTTGATGTGTTTGTTCTAGTACTTATGTACGTGATGTTTTGTTCGACCTTATATTAAGGAGAATACATAGGCCACAAGAGAAAGCTCAGATTTTATACTGGTTCATAGAAACGAAATCCATAATGCAAACACAGAGAAATTGCAGAAAAATTTACAAAAAGATCCTCCATACAAAAGCAGCATCTTGCGGTGGAAAAAGAATTTTCTAGAAACTGGAAGTATCGCAGATAAGAAACGTTCCGGACGTCCCTTCACAAGTGATTTTGATGTTGAGCGTGTCAGAGAGCTGCTGATTCTTCATTATTTAATTTCTTTAGATATAATGCATGGCGATTTGCTGAAATAAAAAATGAAGATTTAATCTGCCTTCGCCTCCATTTTCCTAATCCTTATGGATCAACACTTCTACGCCATCAAAATTCTTGTAATTTATATATTTTCCTTTTCAGGTTTGAATATCTTTACTTTTGTAAATATCGTCTGCGCGTGTGGTTAATTTCAGATAATTTCATTGCATTTTTCTCTCTTTTGTTTTTGGCAACTATTAATTGCCATAATGTGCGCATATGGGCATATGAAAACCCCTATGAATACCGCGAGGCACAAAAAGATTTCCCCAAGGTTAACGTGTGGTGTGGACTAATGCACGACCGAGTCACCGGGCCTTTCTTTTTTACAGAAAAGACGGTCTCATCAGTCGTATACTTAGACATGTTGGAAAACTTCGTGTTTCCACAATTAGAAGAGCTTCAGCCACATGTCTTTTTGTAGCAAGATGGTGCACCACGTCATTGGGGTACCATCGTTCGTAGTTCTTTGAATGACTATTTTACAGAAAGATGGATTGGGCGAGGAGGTCCAATTCCTTGGCCACCCAGATCACCTGATATAACGCCGCTGGACCTTTTCCTTTGGGGATTTGTAAAAGGCAACGTTTACAGGAGGAGGGTGTCGAACATGGATGACCTAAAAGCCAGAATTACAACCGCAATAGCCTCTGTGGATGCAGACATGCTTGCCGGTACCTGGCGTGAAATTGAATATCGACTTGATATTCTCCGTGCGACGAAGGTGACACACGTGGAAGTTCATTGACAAGAGTCATGAAACTTTTTGAGTTTATCTAACCATTTACGTTATTAGTTTTAACCTATCTTTATTATTTTATGAGTTATTAAACATCAAAAATGGGTCCGGGACTTTGTAAACACCCTGTATATATATATAAATAGTCTTTCCTTAAACAATTCTAGAAATCATTACATTTCTCCATCATGTTTTCATGATTTAAATGGTTAACATTTCCAAATAACATTCGGAAGATCAAAGATTCGATTCCGGCGAAAAAAACAAGTTTTCATATTCGGCACTCCAAAACTTTTAACGATTCTTTTGCAGTGGCCTCCGAACTATAGTGTGCTGAAAAATAACCCGTCACCAACTAAACCTAGTTGCCCGTATCTTGTACTTCTTCCCTTCAGATATTAAATGGGGAGAACATAAGGAATTATCTTTCATCACGTGCATGTTTTCGTTGTACAAGTGGTTAACACATCTACCTAATAAATAAAAGTTTCGTATGTGAATCCCAGCGAGGTCATATTTGAGGTTTCATGGTTCCATATTGTTGCGTGCGTACGGGTTCGTTATGGATTGAATGCAGAAGTCGTAAAAAACGTTAACAAAAATTTATTCTTTCCACAAGAAATAAATCAAAATACTGAAATATTTCTTCAGAGATCTTCGCACAATATCACAATATCTCAAACGTTTAGCAAAAACTCAGTTCAAAACAGATAAAATAATTCTATCTCACAGCGAAATTGCTACAATCAATAACATCATTAAGTAAAGAAACAGCAGTTCGCTTTTTACAGCTGCAACTACAACAACAACAACTGAGATGAGGTGTTTCAATTCGACTTTTATAAGCTTTTTAATTATCACTAGAACAATCTCGATTTTTCTGGATGGCAACAGTAATTACGAGATATTTATTTATGAAACATTAAATACACACACTCTTTTATTTTTATTTATTTATTTATTTATTTATTTATTTTTTGACGTAGCTTTTGCTTCAAAAATCGTCTGCGTTGCACGGGAAATATAAAGCAATTTTAATTACAATTCTAAATAAATAGCCAAATAAATGTGAAATTCATAACAATATTTTAAAAACATGATAAATCCTAGGACATTAGAAAGTAATACTTAATATTTTTGATTATTTTCGTATTTTGTAAAATAAATCTATTCCAAGCAATGTATAGATGAAATTTTTTATAGGTGAGTTTTCTGGAAAACATTTAAATTCAAACTTTGATTTAACAGCCAAAAAAATATATATTTTCGTATACATCTGTACCTTCCCCACATCTCTACATAATATCCGGAACGATTTTTATATCCACATTTCGAGCTACTCGAATCTTGCTAAAGCTTCATAGGTGTTGTTTTATTTCAAAGATGTATGAATGTTTAAGGCTATTTTAAGTTCCAAAATGTTTTTCAGCAAATTTCGAAACCTTAGTCAACAGTTTGATATTTTTTAGATTATCAGAAACTATTACGCGCTCTTAGTTCCCCATTCTCCTCGAGGTTTTTTATTATAAAGAATCAGTAAAAGAATGTTAGAATTAGGCAACCATAGAAGACCCTGAGCACGAAAATTAGAAAATCAGGTAATTTCAACATATCATCAAAATGTGAATTCTGCTCAGCACTTAATAAGACAAGCCAATGACTGCGTGTAAACACACACACACAAAAAATAAATAAATTAAAAGGATGAAAATCTATAAATCTTTTCCAGTCCAAGCCAAACTACGACGAAAAATTCATCTTTTACTGTTTCTCCTTCTTGTATCAGATTGAGAAACAGCAAGTTCAAAGAAACAGCAATAGTAGTTCAAGGTTTTATGAGCAGTAGAAAAGAAATAAGCAATAAAACATCTGGTCCGTATAATTGAATCCGACAGGCCTAGCGTTACTCCTGGCCTTTCATTCAAAGGAATCGGACTGTTAGATGAAAAGGGGAGGGCGAGGGTTTTTTTTTTATGAGTTCCTTCCTTTGACAAATTTATTTTATTTTCAGGAAATGGAATGGTCAGAGCATGGCAAATGACTGAGAAAATATAATGCACAATAAAGACAAGTCTGCCGAAGTGGCAATGTTTTGCTGGCAGGCTTAGGGTCGCTAGGTTTCTATTATGAACAGAGTCACTGATGGTCAAAGAACCCTGAGTTGTTTGGGTCATTTCCTTTCTGGTCGCTTCGCTGAGGGTGTTTTCAAGCCCAAGAATTTTGTAAGAGGATATGAAAGTTCTATTAAATATGAGCAATTCATATTTTGAAAAGAAAGAACTATTGCAACGGGCGTCACTCAGAGCTTCTTTACCGAGAAACTGGAATCTCGCCAACGGGATTTTTCCTGGATCCCGCCGTATTTTTTTATTGCTCTTTATCCTCAAAGTTAAAAAGCTTCCGAGGAAAATGAATCTTTGTAAAGTTCTAATATAATGATATGAAATAATTCATGAGAAAAGGAAGGTACAAAAAGAATTAAGGGTTTAAAGTAAAAAGGTTTTTGATCAATGAAAAATTTCATACATTTTATAAGGTATTTCTCCCGCTTTCTTAGCATGCCTTCGTGGTGTAGTAGTCAGCACGCTCGGCGTGTGTACGAGAAATCCGTGGTTCGAGTCCCGGCGAGGGCATTGCTCATTTTTCATGTCTTCTGCTTCGAAAAATACCTAATGTCTCTACAATTTCAGCATATAAATCAGAAAAACTTCAGAGAATTCTTGAAGCAACTTTACTTACTGCAAAAGGATTATTTTTCTTAAGTAATAGCAGTTTAAATTAGAAATCTCAGAAGAAATTAAAGCAATTTTATGAAAAGTATTAATGAAGGCAAAAAAATTTTTTTGAATTTTGATTGGTTATCACAATCGCCAGATTTAATTGTCGTATGCATTTCCTTTTATCAGGTGCTAGTTAAAATGTAAGGTGTATGCAGGTAAGCTACTTACTATAAAAAAAGTTTAAAGTCAGTATTTCTAATTAGTTCAAGAATTAGGACCAACAATTTTATCGAAAGTTATGATGAATATAACAGAATACGACAATTTGCCGTTAAAAAGGGCCACCATTTGCCAAATATTATTTTTAAAACATAATGTAAACATATTTTTAAAAATTGTACGATAAAAAATAAATAGTTTTTAATTTTTTTTTTGTTATTTCAATTATAACCTTATTTTAGAACTTATAAGATAAATATAATAGAACATGGTAAGTTAGAGTTTACAATGGCCACCATTTGCCGTATATTATTTTAAAAATATAATGTAAACATATTTCCATAAATTGTACAACGAAACATAAATAATTTTTAAAGGAAAACTTTTTATTATTTCAGTTATAACCTTATTTATACTGCACTGTATAATATAATTGGTTTTTCTTCATTCATGAATAAGCGTTTGAATTTAGTTTTTAAATAAAACTTTCAACTTTTCTTGGCAAACGAAAACATGAATCATAATATTATGCATCTTCTACGTTTATTAAAAGATATTACAGAAACTTCTGTTCCAACAGAAAAACTCTTGAGAAATTGTTTGAGAAGATAAAAATTAATCAAAGAATTTTTTTTTCACATATTAAAAGCTCACCTTTGGCCCACTGGATAAGAACTTGAATGTTGTTAGCTTAATGCGGGATCAAATCCCGGCGAACGGGATGACTGCATGTACGTTTTCGTAGTTTTTCGCCGTGAGTAATGTAAATACTAGCCGATTTCAATCAAACCGTCCTCCACGAAGGCATATCTTCCTTTAGATAGATAGATTTATGTGCTTTATCGTGAATAAACAAATCCAAATTCTCTTGTGAAAAATTATTTTATTTCTTTCTTTGTTTCTCTCAGCTATTTGTGTTTTAAATACACAAACATGCATACTTATCGATTTTCTAAATTTTACAACTTTCTTCTGGTACCCGAGAATCTGTAAAACTTTTACGAAATTTACGAGAAATTCCGAGGGGGGGAATCCTAATTCGAATGTCTAATTTTTCTCAGTAGATGACATGAAGATGCAGTGTTTGTGGAGTCATTAGGTATTTTTTGAAATCAGGAGAGATGAAAAATGAGCAATGCCCTTGCCGGGACTCGAACCAAGGACCTTTCGAATACGCGCCGAGCGTGCTGACCACTACACCATGAAGGCATGCTAAGAAGGCGGGAGAAATACCTTATATACTTCCCCTTTTAAAGGGCGACTGGGGATTAGGGGACCCAGTCACCAAATCTTGGTGGTGGAGAAACATCACCAAGATTTTTTAGTTTGGGATTTATTAGGTATTATTAGGGTTGTAGATTTATTAGGTTATTTGGAAGCAGGAGATCCCTCGCCGGGACTCGATTCACGGAGCTCTCGAATACTCGTCGAGCGTGCTGACCACTACCCACGAAGGTATGCGAAGAAGGCGGGAGAAATACCTTATATGTTTAGGTTCAACATCAGATTTCTTTGGAAGATTCCAACAAAGAAGAATCAATTAAATAAATATATGGCTTTTAACTGGACAGAACGGGAAAGCTTCCTTTTAAACGAGAGACAATAAAAAGAATTATTGAATATCGTAATGCGATAAAGAATCTGGAACAATTTTAGAAATATGTATTTTGAAGCTGCTGCTGAAAAAGTACAAAAGCAAATCGCAACACAGATAGTTTTTGAACATGCTCGTATACAGACATAACATATTTCTTTGTATATATAACATGCATCTGTAACATGTTGTTTGTAGAACGGCAGTTTGTATGATGGCGAAAAAAGAAAACGCTCTGCAAGAAACGTGTATTCCGAAACGTTCAGCAAGAAACGTGTATTGAGGGGAAAACGACTGACTAGTTACGGAGAAACCTACTCTCCAAGAAAGAGTCCACAAAGCCGAGGTTCAAAATAAATCGACGGGGATCAAAGACCGAAGTGAAAAACGGAAAAGGCTTTGAAGACGACCGGGATTACTATTGGCTCCGTAGACGAATTAGAATTAATAGAACGGTCACCTACCCAACTTGGAGTAAATATGCGGAAAGAAAGGATAGCTAACAGAAACAAAAAATAAGTGAAATCTTATTTCTTCAAGTAGAAGTTTATTTTATGTGTGTTAAATAAAATATGTGTACGAAATTGCTCGTATACTTTTGTTCTACCTCAAGTCAGGATATTTAAGCACAGAAAAGAAGCCTTTTTTTTTGACGTATTCATCTAGTTTTAAGAATTTTGTATATGTGTATTAAACATGTTTATATTACTTTAATTGAGAAGACTGTAAATAGCAGAAAATTTCAGTGCGAAAATTCAAGTCAAAGAGCTGTAGAGCCATGAGGTTATTTTTAAGTAACAGTACATGAAAAATATGCAGTATCCTGGCCTGGACCTCTCGAATACGCATCGAGTGTGCTACAGTTACACCACGAAGGCATACAGAAAGGGGGAGAAAATACCTTACATACCCCCTTTTAAAGGGTGATTGGAGATTGGGAGATTTAGTCGCCAAATTCTGGTGGTGAAGAATCGTGATCCACCAACTTTTAGTTCGAGAGCCACTATAAAGTCATTAGTTTATTTTGAAGCAGGCGTATATGAAAAATGTGCAGTACTCTCGACCGGACTCGAAGCTGGACCTCTTGAATATGCGTCGAGTGTGATACCGTTACAGGACGAAGGCATGCAGAAAGGAGGGAGAAAATACCTTATGGAGCAACTAGTGTACGTATTATGGATTTTCTACGTAAAGTTATAACTAAATAAATGCAATCCTTTGAATTCTTGTGTCTTCATTGGATGAATAACAAATGTTAAGAAATAATGCATTGTAAAAGCGAAATATGTTGTGGATAGAGTGTACTGTAAACGAAAATTGAAAACTAGCATTTTGCAAATCCATTTATTTAAAAGTTAGCCTCTCCAGTCAATACTTTTAAAGCGAAATGAAATTTAAGAAGAATATTAGGTATAGATTTTGAAATGGAGTGTCATTGAGGTCTGGTGTGTCTAATTACTCTATAAGGTATTTCTCCCGCCTTCTTCGCATGCCTTCGTGGTGTAGTGGCCAGCACGCTCAACCCGTAACTGAGAGGTCCGTGGTTCGATTTCCGGCGAAGGCGCAGCACATTTTTCATTCTTCTGCTTCCAAAAAAATCCTAATGACTCTACAACTCTAAACGCGTAGGAATTCGGTAGGAAGTAGAAATAGCTGAAATACTTCAATTTTAAAATGTTTTCAACCTACACAAAGTTGGAGAGTGGGTTGAAAAACAGCTTAAGAGAAAAAGCGAACTGTAAATGTTTTATTCTTTGTGTACCTGTTGTGTATGTTAAGTATTCTCTGCTAAACTATTTTCGGTATTTACGTATTATCCTGTCGACCATAGACGAAAATTTCAGCAACGGTCGCCAATTGCCAAGGCCGGTTGACTGGATAATACGAAAGTGCCCTATTTTTCATTCCAAGAACCTGGAAGGATATGTGAGACAAAGAAATTGTAAGAAAAAATTTTCTTCAATGGATCTCAAATGTAAATGTAAATGTAATGGAAAATGTTTGTTGCATGCTTCTTCCTCGAGTTCATATTTTATGGAAGAATGGTTACAAGAACCTCAAGGAGGTTGGAGTTTTACTTACACACCAATTTTGAGGTAGAGCACTCGGAGAATGGTCAGGGAGTCTCCTACTCCTCTCTCCTACCACAAACTGCACGAGAGAACTTTCGACTCGCCATATAGTTGGCATACGCCATGCCGCATAGATACTACAAATTTACAAATATCCATCCATGCCTTCTTCGGGATTCGAACTCGGGCCCTTAGATACAGAAGTTAGTCAGCAACCACTAACCACTATGATAAATATAAACTTCTTTTTTACCAATATCGGGACCTCACCTGACCACCACTAAGGATAGAGGGCCACTACTAAGGCCATTCGGCTGGAAGTGATGGTGGCTTTATTATGGAGGCACCTAATAAGTGAGCCGCCTCCTATGAGGGGACGGACAGTTACAGCCATTGCTTCTCCGCGATTCAAACCCGGGCTTTTTGGTATCGCAGTCGGCTCCACTAAACCGTCTGGACGGCTTAAATATAAATTTAGCTTTAGAAATAATTTTAACTTAAATGAGATTCTGCAAAAATTGTCTCATGCAGTTAGACTTCTCGAGTTTGATACTGAGCTTATACGATTTTAATACTCCTAAGTGGTGGAGGTTATTTATACACAAAAATGGTGCTTTTTGTGAACTTTACGTATTTTATAAAATTGTTATTTTAACCTTCTCGAGACTTTGTCACATTAATTCAGAAGGATCAATTAATGGCTTTTCAATCTAGTAGCATTTGAAGGACATTAATGTAAACTTCTGCACAAATAGAACCCTAAAAAATAAAAAAGAACAGATTTAATTGAATGGGATTACATTCTTTTTTCGTGTTTTTAAGTTCGTTTCACAGCATGTTGTTCGACGATGGTGAACGCTAATTTAAGTCTTATTGGCTGATTCCTCAAAGGCAAGTACGAAGGCATGTAGGAAAATATCTTATCTGAAATGAAAGCTAAGAAATGCCTAAAATTATTTTTAAAAAGGCACATTTGCGAAGAAATAACTATGCCTTTTTCTACACTGTTCGCAGAGGGGAAATAAAACAAAAATGTCCTTATCCCTGGTCGTTTTTACATATTTCTAAAATATTTCTAAAATCTAAAAAAATATACTTTCTAAAATCATATTTCCAAATGTCTTGCTAAACAACTATTTAAATAATAACTGCAGATTGGCGTAATAATATTTTGGCATTTAATGCATTTTGAAGTTATTTAAAAAATGCATGTATAAACAAGAATGTAAAGGAGGATCTTCTCAGTAAGTTCACAGGAATTTTTACTTTTAGGGATCAGCGAAAGTTTAAAAATTTTTTGATGAAGATCAAAGCAATTTATGCAAATGCCACAAAAGTGGTAATTTGCAAATGATTACCAACTGCCCGTCATGCTGTTCATTGGCAGCCACAATTTTTACGTTATGAAATTCAGAACATTCATGAATCGTATTTTTTCACTTCTGAAGCAAATTTATCTTCCTTACATAAACGTCGTAATATACCTTAAAATCGATGGTGTCATAGAAAAGCAGATTCTTTCTATGAACTTTCTTTTTATATTTTTAATTCTTTCTTTTTATATTTTTAATTATTTTAAAGTAACAGATTTTTCCAAAATACTAATTTAAATACATGTACGAAAATGCCACGAAAATGTTGCCCTCTTCAATACCACTGCCGCTCTCTTTGAAGGAGGCTGTGTAACTGGACTATCTGTCTGTCTGTGATGACTTATTATCACCAATAAAACAGTTTCCAGCTACATTCTGCCTTTCTATTCAGGCCGCCTAGGCACATTGCTCCTTCTTGTCATGGCTCCTTCTTGTTCATGGTCTCCTTCTTGTCATATTACCGAGCTACGTTACCGCAGACCGCACTGTATTTTTGTTAATAAATCCAAGCCGATTTTTAAAACATTTGCAAATGTATTTCGAAGTTTTATTTCCTTTATTTTATTTCTTTACAAACGGAAGTACCCGATGCCATTTAAGTTAGATTGAGAGTAATGTATCTAACAACAGAGAAAACGATACCACTGTAATCCTTCTCTAGTAGTGATGCAAAAACTACGATTCATAGTCATGCATTTTTGAATCTGATGCGATAGGGAACCCACATAAAAAATTTCGATAGAAAAATAAGCTAATTCTTTCTCATTATATCAGCAACAATGGCACGCAGTTTTTAATGATTTTCGTCTTTATAATCAAATGGGCGTACAAGCTCAAGTTTCGTCCAATATTTCACCTACATTCAATTTTAGTCGATTAAGCTGTGGCAAAAAAATTTATCATAATTGATCAGAAATCAATAACGCGAACAAACAAACAAACACGCAAACAGACATTCTTCTTTATATGTACAGAAAGCGAGCAGTAACAACATTTTTCGAAATAAAGCATTTTGATCTCCAACGAGTGAGGCTGTTGTCACTCGGAAAAATGAGTGCCAAAGTGAGCTCTTTCAAAGTTTTTAATTAATACTTCGGCTGATTAAAGTCGTACGAAGACGGGAATAATCGAAATGGCTTCCTACGATTTTTTGGAATCGAGAATAATGTATTTAATGTTTGGTAATGCTATTTTTAATTCATCGTAAAACTTCGAAACATTTTTATTAACAAACTCTAGGATTTGAAAGCGAGCAGTGGCAACAACTTTCGAAATAAAGCAGATTTTCATCTCTAGCTTGAGAGACTGCTGCCACTCGGAAAAATGAGGGCGAAAATTATCGTGTATCCGTGATTTTAATTAATATCTCCGATTTTAGCTTTTTTTTTTTTTTTTTTTTTTTTTTTTTTTTTTTTGAAAAAGAAGTGGACATTGACCTTTTCCAGGACCCAGAAAAGAGCTATAGAAAGTTTGATGATGATAGATGTAAGTAGTGACTGAGTTATTAGCGAATAAACAGACTTTCTTCATTAAATATATATATATATGTATATAGATATAGGTAATAAGTTTTCTTTTTTGTAATGTGGTATACAAATAGGGAAATATATATGTCTTAGATAACTCCGTAGAGTTGAGCAAATGTATGTGCGAGACGTATTCACAAATATGATGATTTAAGAGTTCGAAAATGAGAACAGGTAGTAAAAACGTGCATTTACTTCATTACTTCTGTTATCGAGAGTTATTTTACTTATATTTCTGTCATTAAAGTAATATTACGAATTATTTATTGATTCCAAATAAAATTCATAAAAATAAGTGGACTGACATGTTCAAGATCGAAAGACAGAAAACAAAGCTATGCAATTCCGGCTTAATATATTAAAGAGTTTGCGAAGGAAAATTCTATTAGTAACTTTAATATACTAAATATATGAAAATCTTCCGGTGTTAAGTATGATTATAAATATGAATTCCAGGTTTTAATGGAAACATAAAAGAAGTCATGTTTGTGTAGATCGGAATATGCAGTTTTTAGAAGATATTTAAAAACAATATTGAAGCTAATTTTAGTGAAATTTACTGTAAGTTAGAGTTGAATTAAACACAAAATATACTTCGATTTACAGTTTCATCGACTAAAATATCAGTTTATGATTCAGTTAAATATACAACATCGTACAGCTAAATTTTTGTTCAAATCTGAGCTTCAGAATTTAATATTAAAAAGTGAAATACTTGGTATAGTTTGCTAATAAAAATTCCCAAAATAGTACATAATTCATTGGAAGCAACTTGTGTTTTAACTTTAACTTGTTTTACTACACATCTGGACATTAAAAGTGTCAGAAAGTATACATTCGATTCACCCAAAATTTGCGTGTAAGGGAAAATGTAAATAATATTATGAAGATTTTTACTTTACTGTTTCGTTAATCATTTAAGAATAATGGAGCAGTAAAGAGCAAATCTGCATGCTACCCTGAAAGGGGTATGAAAGAAATAACACAGAATAAGGATGGAGCGCTTAAACTGTGCTCAGAAAGATGACCTTTCCATAAACATGGCAATGACAAGATAATATTTCAAACTTCGATAGAAGAATTGTAAAATTTCGAGGAGGCGGATTCATTTACCGAGACATTCTGGCAAGCTTGGATAAAAGTACGCCGGAGTGCTGAGAACATGGTTTCACCGCGTTAAGGAGGGAAGAGCCCACTTGCCTGAGGGATTGCAGAAGATTTTCTTTTCCTGACGGATAGTTTGTTATCTAAGCATTCCTTATTAAGTCTCAAACATTCGATTATTTAGCCATCTCATCAGTGAGAACGTCATCCAGATTTCACAGCAATCTCAAAGATCTGAGGATTTTTTCTCGCAATCAAATCTTTAAACAGGACTTTCGGCTCACCATTATTTTAAAAGCTCTTAAGCGGCGCAAACACTACATACTTACAAATACTGAACCTTTTTCCGCAATACAAATCCGGGCTTATCAATACATCTATCTATAACGTCTAGCATCGTAGGGCGCCGCAAACAAATAAGTAAGAATTCAGACTTTTAAAAAAGACAAGTCCTTTTGGCATGACGGATTGCAAAGAAACCAACAAACAAGCAAATAATTGCGGATACAGACTTTTGAGATACCTACGAATAAAGCAGTGAAGTACATCAAACACTTAAGTTCAAAATTAGAGCCTCCTGTGCAATACCTAGTAACCTTACCTAAATGAAACTTCACCTTCAGCACAATGTAAATGGCGGAAATAAAAATTTTTGTTAGGAGGACACTGCTTCGGCTATCACTGATTCTGAAGCACATTGTCTATGACTGCAATGATGCCAAGTAGATGGATATCGATGGGTGATCAGCATTACATTTTTCATGACTGGCAGTACAAAGTAAGAACCTCAACATTGCATTGCAACAAGCATTGTGCAACAGAATGTTAAGCCCTTCACATGGTGTTATGGTAAACTGTACCATTTGATTTACTGTATCGCTTTCATGTAAGTGTTATCGTGTAAGGAATTATCGCATATCTTCATATGTGCTGTAGGGGTTAGAACTTGGGCGCAGCTTGGCCGGTCTAGTGAATATGAATTTACTTTATATTCAAAAATAGGCTATACTATGCTCTCAAGGGGTATAAATGATTAGCATATCTAGTTAGCAGTTGAAAAATCTGTAGCGCGAATACTGCAGAAGTTTTAGTTTGGTTAATTACGACAAAGCCTCGAGAATTATCTGCCTAAGGGGAAGGATGCCTTCGTAGACGACTTTCTAAGGAAAACTGACTTGTATATACGTTACACATGGGTCAAATCACAAAAACGTCCATGCAGCCACCCCGTTTGAGGGATTCGAGCCTCGGACCAAACTACCAGTGTTCAGCGACTTTACCGCTCGGCCGCTAGTAGGCCCTGGAATCTCACAGAAGGTAAAGCTGATTTAGTCCATCTTCCGAACTGAGATGAAATTTAGTTCTCTCTACAACCAGAACTTTGAACAGTCAGTAAAGTATCACTGAAGTTTTTCAATCGGTGATGATATTTGATTTTAAAGCATTCCTGAGACAATTTGCATCAATATAACGCACAGTTGTCTGTTTTAATTTTACCTGGATAGCCACCAAATGCAATTGAGGAGCCCGTTAACTAGTAGTTTAATTGCCAAGTGAACGCACATGACCACTATTGGAAGATAAACTAGCATATTAGAGCCACTATTCTGTAGCCATATATACGCCTCTTGAAACGCATCGAATGCTCATAGCTAGTACATCCCATCCGTCTAGTATTTTTAACACTGGACCGTTTAGCAAGGAATACCTTAGTATTTCATGCATTCTTGGACTTAATTTTCAATTTAACGGTAAAGTAAACTAGTATTAGATTTAAGTGCTTGCAAAATGAGTATTGAAGTTTCCTCTGCGAACACTGTTAATATTGCGGTTTTACAGGCTATTAAATTCTTTCTGAAACAATGGCTCTTAAAAAATTCGTATTTTTATAAAAATTAGCAACAAATAAATCTTATTCAATAAAACATAAAATACTTCAGAATAAAAACTCAAAAATGTGAAGGACGCCTTGTGTAAAAGAAATGTTTCTTTTAAAAATAAGACTTATTCTTTTACTTCGGATATTGGATTCGAAAATAGTGCACAAAAGCAATAGAGCGAGTTAAAAAACTGTGGTACATGGAAAAGAATTATTCATCGTAAAACAATGAGTTTTCTTTTTATCTTATAATTCTCCTGAACGAGAACCTAAAGGAAACAAGAAAAATTCATGTCGTTTCTTGTCATTTTCCCTCTTAAGGTTGATGAATTGCCAGTATAGCGTATCTATTTTCCTCTTAATACGTTTAGGATGAGCGCATCTTTGTTTGAAATAAAAAAAAACATGAAACATTAATCATTCGTGAGCAATTTAGTCATTTTAATCGGTCGTTTACTTCTTTTAAAAAAGTCTTTTTCGATATATTCGCACGCGCATGCTAAGTTCTTCACATTAAGTTTTTTTCAATGCTTTAGGAAATGTTTTTTTCCTACTAGTTTTAAAAACTAAAACTTTTCGTATTTGGCTTGAAAAACATAGAAAATAGGTGAAAGAAATATTACGCAGAAGAAAATATCTCTGAAGTTTCTAAAAAAAAACTGCGATCCGAAAGGCAACATTATTAAATATTTAATATATGTGACGTTTACATAAGAACGCGTTTTTAATGCAGAAACGTAATTTTTTAAATACGTAATTGTTCAAAACCAAGCATTGATTGCAGTGTTAAAAAATAAAAACCCATTTTTACTTCCTTGTACGAAGTAACCACGAAAAATTTAGAGTATCGTATTTCAACGAAAATATCCATTTTGACTACTCTCAATTCCAGCTGAACAACGTTTCTGCTTATATCAGTATGTACTAACAGAATAAAAGACTTTTTTTTACAAAACGGATTGTGAAATGTATATATATGTGTGTGTGTGTGTGTGTGTGTGTGTGTGTTAAGATATATGTAAGACAGCTGCTTCAAAAATAATTGGCGACCTCAAAATTTATGTTTCTAGATTTGGTGCTCTCCCCCCTAAATTCATCTGTTCTTCCAAAGTCGAGATCCTTCCTTGATTACATAATAACCTAAAATAAACCAATCATAGCTTGGAATATTTCTGCTTGTTGCTTTGTATAAATACTCTTCTGGTAACAAACTAAGTCACACAATACCCTTCCTACAGAGGCTGTTCGCACATATTTTAGACGATTTTTGTAAGTGGTAATAAACAATCGTTTGCTGCAAAAGAAGTAATTGCAATTGTACTATGTTTTTAAAAGTCA
>KK119089.1:910586-930425 GCA_000611955.2 Stegodyphus mimosarum | reverse complement strand
AAGCGTCGAAAATCTACAATAAATACGCTGAAACAATCAGCAACACAGCTTCAGGCTGTAACTGTAAAGGTAGCTTCACGGCAACACTAAACTTATAATAAAACACCGTGGAACAATCACCAATACACTGTCAAGCTATACTGTAAAGATAGCTTCACGGCAAAGACCTATCTCGATTGCTTTCCGTTCACAAAACTCTCGCGTAGCTTAGCACTCACAGTAAGTAGCTATTCTCACAATAATCACAACGCTCACACTACTTCGCAACTAACTTCACAATACTTCACAACTCTTCGCAACCTTGCAACTAACTGCTCTCAGAAACGCAAGGGTTTATATAGCTTTTCTTTATGTTCCACACGTTTCGAGAAATATCTCGACAGGAAGTTATTCTAGAAGCTTCCCGATTGGACCATGGGATATCGCCAATTTGGTCGCCAAATGGGCGATAAAGTCGCCAATCTGGCAACCCTACCATACATTATTTTATGGCAACCCTAGTGCTATGCCGGAAAGCTTACATACAGGCGCAACCGCCGAATTTTTCGCAACAATACCAATTTTTTTACATATTTCGATTCTACGACTCAAATTACGCCACGTTTTGTAAACGTCGCGCGAGTAGTGTTTGAAATATTAACTCTCAAAATTTTAGCTCCTCAATGTTAATTGAGTTTGGTATATATTTATTACTATCTCTTTTTTTTTATTATTAAACTTACTTGATTTCTTCTTTTAGAATTAGAAATTTAGGTTCATTCCAAATAAAATTCACCCATTTTTTATGATTTATTTTTAAAGTTTTGTATTCTTAAATAATTTTAATATATTTTTCGAAAACATTTTTGAATTATTTTTGAATTATGAAATTTTTAACATCATCTTAAAGTAGATGCATTTCTAGGCACATCTGCAAAAAATTTTAAGTTTTTTATTCAAAATTTTTTAAGGTATACATGAATTTACGTATTATAGGGTTCTGAAATTTGGCAAACACTTTTTTGAGCGATTATAGTGCCAAATGTGGTTTATGGATTTTGTTACAGTGAACTGCCCCAGCTATTTTTAATCTTAAATTTCAAATAAATTTTTACGGGTAATTAATTATATTGAATTTTTCCCCTCAGTGATGCGTAATAAATATTTATTAATACTATATCAAAAGCTACTTTTTTTTTAAAATTATAGATGATTTTGTTCAGATTTTAAAATTTCTTTTTTCCTTTTTTTTAAATATTCGTAATAGTAAAATTTTATTTTTAACCAGAAGGGCTATTAATTTCGTTTTGGCATTTTGCGTTGATTCACTACAAGCGTTGTTTCACTTTTCAAATTGTTGCCACTAAATATTATCGTCTTGTATTATATTTAAAGAAATTAAATAATGAAGAATCTGCACAAATGTATATATATTTCTCCAAATGTGATAAAATAACGGTACCTAGAACCATCCAATTTTGAATAACGTACGTTTCCACCCGAATAGGCGCATCTGGAAGCCCAAATTTGAAATTCGGAATTTGTTTTATTATCGATTTCCTATTATGTAAAACTTTAACGAATTTTTGATCAACAAAATCAAACGATTTAAAAGCGAGCAAAGGCAACACTCCACAGGGTAAAAAAAAACTTTTTATCTAAAGCACGTGGAACTGTGTATCGGAAATTCTGAAGATATGCTCATTTTAAAGTTATTTTGCGATGTTGCTGTTGAACTGAATTTTATGGTTCAAGTACGAAGAACACGATATTTAGTAAATAAAGGTAGCACACAATTTTTTAAAAAAAAAAACGCTAAGTCCAAAGGGGCTTTGTCTCTGAAGAACTATTGTTTTCATGTTGGTATTTTGCGTTGATTCACTATAAATGTCCTATTCACTTTTAAAATTGTTGCCACCAAGCATTGTCGCCCTGTATTATATTGAAAGAAATTAAATCATGAAGAATCTGCATAAATGTATATATGTTTCTCGCATTGGGATAAAACAACGGAACCTAGAGCCATCCAATTTTGAATAACGTACGTTTTTCCACCCGAATAGGGGCATCTAGGAGCCCAAATTTGGAATTTGTTTTATTATCTATTTCATATTTTGTAAAAGTTTAACGAATTTTTGATTAACAAATTCAACGATTTCAAAGCGAGCAATGGCAACATTGTACAGAAAAAACATTTTTATCTCCAGTACATGAGACTGTGTATTGGAAATTCTAAAGATGTGCTCATTTAAAAATTATTTTGGGATATTTCTCTTGAATTGAATTTTATTGTTTAAGTGCGAAGAACATGATATCTAATCAATAACGGTAATACACATAATGTTTAAAAAAAAACAGCCCTTTTGAACGTAATTTAAAATCTGAAGCCTTTCAGATTTTTTTTCCAATCGTTTGCATGCACATGCACGTTTCGAGAGCATTTGGGCTAACATTACTTTGGGCTAAAAATTTTTAAAAACAGCCTGTCATTAGAAGTTCCGACAGACAGTTTCGCGCGCTGGAGATAATTTTTTTTTGGTTCAATGTTGCCATTAATCGCTTTGAAATCGTTGAGTTTGTAACTCAAAAATTCGTTAAGTTTTACCAAATTTGAAATACACAATAAAATATTTAAAAACAGCATATCCTTAGAATTTCCGATAGTCTCGAGCTGAAGATAAAAAGGTTTTTTTTCTGTGCAATTTTGCCATTGCTCACTTTGAAACTTATGAGTTTGTTAATCAAAACTTCGTTAAAGTTTTATAAAAATGTAAAATAAGTAATAAAACAGATTCGAAATTCGGGCGTCCAGGTGCCCATGTTCGGGTGGAGGATTACGTTATTCAAAATTTGAGGGCTCTAAGGTACCATCATTTTTTCACAATGCGAAGAAGACGCATACATTCATGAAAATTCTTCATTATTTAATTTCTTTAACTAGCGATAGATAATATTTGGTCGCAACAGTTTGAAAAGTGATTCGGACTTTTATAGTGATTCAACGCAAAATTCCGTTTTGAGAGTACTAACTCTTCTAGGCTAAGTCTCCTTTGGGCTAATCATTAATTACTAAAACAATTAAATATCTAATGATTAAAAATTAAAATTTAGTAAAATGCGAAGTGATAAATTAAAATTTAATAAGCGATTTTTAATCTAATTTTATTATTGAAAATAAAATTTTTGACATCAGATTTCTATTGAAATTGTTGCTCAGTTACGTAAGAAGTGCTGGAGCGCTCTTATTTAGGGTTCCAGTGTGCTCCGGCTAGAATTTTGATTTATCCCAAAAACTAAGAAGTACGGAAACCGAGCTCCGGCTCAATATGAGCTGTGGCGGCAAGGAATGTAAGACTGCGCCTGTCGTTGGCAATAACACCATACAGGAGACAGTACAACTTCGCATCAGTTCCCCCCGCCCAAATTTTGATGAAGAGCATCTGGCGGGACGGGTTCGACACACGACCGTTCCATTCAAATCGAAAGACGGGACATGTTGTTGTTGTTACTTATGCTTACTTGTCTGACGCAGTCAGCCCAAGCCCACGAAATTCCTCGTGGCAAGGAGCAGAAATTTACGCCTGTCGTTGGCAACAGCCTTCAGCACGTAACAGGTGACAGTACGATTTGGCTCAGTCCCGCCTCCAATTTTGATGGAAAGCACCCCGGGGGACGGGTCCGAAGGTCTCCCACCCCTCTTCCCTTCAACCAAACCACACGAGAGGATTTTGGCTCGGCGCGTATTTAAAGCGCCGCTATGCCGCACCAACACTATACATTTACAAACAGCCATGCCTTCTCCGGGATTCAAACCCAGGCCCTTCAGCACGGCAGTAAATGAAGCTAACCATTATACCGGTTGGGCGGCAAAAACGGGACATTTCCGCATAAAATAAACATTAATTGTGTGATGGATAATAGCAGTTTGTATAGTTTAGTGACATTTATGCAAAAATCACATCTTGTTATTTTTCGATAACGAACAGCAGAGGTTTTGATTATGAATTTGTTTAAAAAAATTCTAAGCTGTTGAACTACAAAAATATAGATTTTAACAAAAATTATGTTACGCTTAAAGAATGAAAAATACCTTACTGTGTAGAGACATTAGGTTATTACGAAGCATGAGACATGAAAAATGAGCAACGTCTTCGCCGGGAATCGAACCACGGACCTCTCGGTTACGCGTCGAGCATGCAGACCACTACACCACGAAGGCATGCGAAGAAGGCGGGAGAAATACCTTATATACTCCCCCTTTTAAAGGGCGACTGGTGTTTTGAGGACGCAATCGTCAAATCCCGATGGTGGAGAATCATCATCCCCCACCTTTTTAGTTCGGGCGCCAGTGTAGAGACATCGGGTTATTACGAAGCAGGAGACATGAAAAATGAGCAACTCCTTCGCCGGGAATCGAACCACGGACCTCTCGGTTACGCGTCGAGCATGCAGACCACTACACCACGAAGGCATGCGAAGAAGGCGGGAGAAATACCTTATAACTGTACCTTTAAAATTGTATACATCTTTCGATATCCCTTGATAGAGTATTCGCTATTTTTATTTTATGTTCCAAATGCCAAAATGTTTTAAATAAAATAAATTTTTTTGTCATTTAGATATTATTGTAACATGTACTTTAAAAAAAAAAAAGACGGAAGTCTTTCTGCCCGCAGGTCGTTGATTTTGATTGATTTATTGAGATTACCACACCTAAGGTAAAGTGACCACACGTCCCGATTTTGGCGGGACAGTTCCGCTTTTTGGAGAACTATCACTCGTCCCGCGGATTTTTAAAAATGTCCCGCTTTTTAGAAAATATCTGCATTTCTTATTTTAAATATACTGTAAAAATATATTACCTATTATTTATTAATTACTATAGTGAATAGGAAGAAATAAAAAATACATAAACAACAACAAAAAAAAAAACATAAAATGCATGCAGAGTAAACTAAATTATTCGATGTAGCCGTGGTGTTCAATTTTGTGGTTACGTCTCGTCAGACTACGCATTGTTAAGAAGGAAAGCTTCGCCAAAGCAAGAGTGGCGCCATCACATTGTAGAGGGAAGCAGTTACGCATGTGCAAAATAGCTGTCGAAGCAAATTCAATCTTAATACCATTTTGCGCATGTGCGGAATAGTTGTCAAACTGGTGTCGAAGGTCACGCTTGTGAAGAGTTCATACTTCTGTGACAACATTTTTTTTTCCCTCCGTCTGTATCGACGTAAATCATATCCGTGTTGGTCTCGTCTTAATGAAGATAAATGCGGACTGCCGTTAATCAGTGCGGTTTGTTGTTTTTAATTTCACTTTTGACTCATTATTCGATTGACGAAGGAAGGGCAGTAGTCACCATAGTGTAACGGTCAATAATGTAAAAGTTATTACTCTTTCTTAACCTTTGTAGTAAATGATTTATTTATAATATTTACCCATAAAATAAAAGATAAGTAAAAAAAGAGAATGTAAATTTATTAACGAGTTAAACAGAGAATTTCCATTTATTAAAAAAACCAAAATAGACTACATGGTACGGTGTGATAAATTTTGCCCCGCTTTGTCTCGATGAAAATGTGGTCACTTTAACCTAAGGGGATGGATGCCTTCGTGGAGGACTTTCTAAGAAAACTGACATATGGGAGCACGTTACACATGAGGAAAGCCACGAAAACGACCATGCAGCCAGCTTGCGCGCGGGAATCGAACCTCGGACGAAACTACCAGTATTCAGTGACTTTACTACCGCTCGGCCGCTGATGGGCCTCTGCCCGCAGGGCGAAAGATCAAGCTTAGGGGCGAACAAAGACAAATAGAAAAAGAAAATTCTGTTTGAGAGAAAGCTGATTTCGTCACATTTTAATGGGAAATATTTTAAAGGCCAGATAAGAAAACTGATTTTAAAAAGCTAAGGACTTCTCTGCAAATTGTGGGCAAGATCCCGTTAACTAGAAATTAACCATATGCCTAGTTAACCGTTAATTAACAGGTTAACTAGGCGTTACAAATAATAACTCTTTGAAGTATTAGACTAGAATTCAATAATTCCTCCTCATTCAAAGTGATTACGTCTAATTAATAATTCACTTAATTGCAAATTAACAGATATCTTTCGAAAACTATAATATTTATTTGGATACGGTTAATACGATTTTAACGCTTAAGTTCAGACGTTCATTATCTGTTACGTAAATACATAGGAGAGGCCTGTCAGACCGCGCTCTATTTTATGCATTTTAAAAATATAAAATTTTAAAATATTATGTACTATTTTTATCATATAAGCATTAATGCACTTTGCTTGTTATATTGAAGCAATTATTTCTTTTTAGAGCTCTAAAATTAATGCACTAAAAATTAATTTTTGAAATCGCATATGAAAATATACGGAACACTTAATCAAATAAATACTATAAACACTACTTACTCGCAAATGCGTACAAACTAGACTATTTAATAAATTTTCCATCCACAGAATCTGGATTGTGCAAAATAAATAATAATCCAAAAAAAAGAAAAAGATAGTATATAAAGAATCTTAAAAAACTGCATCACATTATTTTGAGCATTTTCGACACAATTTTTGCAAATTCTCTTGGCGCATTCATGACATATCGGATTCTTGCAGCTGAAACATAGATAGGCATTTTTTTTTCTTAGGCTAGGGGTACAAAGAGAGCATGTTTTATGCTTTTTAAGAGTATCAGTTACATCTGGGTTAGAATAGATTCCGCTGGAACCTCTCCTCTAACACTCTCTGAATGCACATTTTTATTCCTCGGTTCACAGTTGGTTTTTGAAGCCTTCATTCCATATGTGGTTTCACTAATTCTGATTCCATTCAAAAAGTCAGTTTTTTCCAATTTGCCACTATCTCTTATCAGGCCAGCTGCTGAAATGACTCGAGCCCACCAGGGGCCGAGCGGTAAAGACGCTGAACACTGGTTGTTCGGTCCGAGATTGAATCCCGCGAAAGGGCTGGCTGCATGGGCGTTTTCGTGGTTTTCCCCATGTGTAACACGTGTATACGAGCCAGTTTATCTTAGAAAGTCCTCCACGAAGGCACCCCTCCCTTTAGGTGAGATAGCCCTCGTGTGCTTTGCCATAATTGAATAACCTAACCTAACCTAACCTGAAACGACTCGAGTAGTAATAGAGCCTTCCCCCCATCCCCTTTCATGAGAGAAAAAAGTAACGTAAACGCAGAGGTGATGTTTATATGGCCGCGGCCCAATTTAAAAAATTATTAAAAAAAAAAAACAAATGGATTGAGTTTAATAAAAATTTAGAAATAGCTATATTTTATGTCAACCTCAAAGTACTGAAAAGGAGAAGAATGACTATATAATTTATAAGTAATTTCGTAGTTATTGTCGCGGTCATACAAACCTCACCTCTGTGTTTAATGGTGAATACAGGGATTCAATGGAAAAAGTTTAAAAAATTGGCAAAAAAAAAAAATCTCATTTCAGTGTTATAACGGCAACAAAAATCTTTCACTTATCTGTGGTGTTAACGGAAGTGTGTTGCTAAATACAGCCTAAATTGATGGTTTAAAATTCATTTTATTTCGGTAGTATCATGTATCTTTTGCAGTAAGTGTTATTTTGCATTATGAATATCATAAATAAAAGTTTCTAATAAGATATAAAAAATGTCGATTGCACAAAATTTCTAATTCATATTTTTTATCGCCTACTTTTAAAGTGAAAATCTGATCTTTCGCTTTCGTTTATTATTTGAAAGAAAACTGCTCATTAGTAGCACAATTTTTCAAATAATAATTGTAAGCAAAATAAAAATACAATCTATTACAATGATGGGTGCGAAAAACGGTTTATATTGGCTCAGTAATGTACGCAGAACTGCATTACGAATGTCGCTTTCACTTTCTGTGTTTACTCAAGTCATTTATTGCTGAGTTGCCGTGGGTCGAGTGCTTAGGTTAACATGAATTTACTACCATGAGTTTTCACCTATCGTCGCCAACGCGCAATTTTTTTCTGCTGAAAACATTTTGCGTTAACCAAAACACTAAGTAATAAAACATGCTGGTGGATGATTTTCTTCAAATACAAACAAATCTTTCCCAAGGTTCACTGGCGCATTTTTGTTTTATGAATCGTTCAGTCACCGTTAACCTTGGATGCAAGAACAAACTGCCGAATTCATCCCCCCCCATTCTATACTCTGAGTTCTGTACTCCAACTCAGAAAGATCTGTGCCTGCGGAAATTTTCTTCTCACCCTTTCCTCAGTCCCATTTCGATGGTTTGTTTTCATTCATTGATTATGGCAAAACACACGAGGGCCATCTGCCTACGCATGCAGATGTAACGTTTAAGTAGATAAACACGACAATTATTTCCCGTTCATAGGATTTAAAAAAAAAATTTGAAAGCTTTCAGATTTTGTATTACGCCGTTTTTTTTTTTTACGTTTTATGTGTTACCTTTATTGATTAAATGTCACGTTCTTCGCACTTAAAACACATAAAATTCTATTCAACAGCAATATCACAAAATATTTAAAAACAACATATTTTTAGATTTTCCGGTACTCAGTCTCGCGTGCTGAAGATAAAAATGTTTCTTTCCGTACAGTGTTGCCACTGCTCGCTTTGAAGTCGTGGAGTTTGTTGATCAAAAGTTTGTAAAAGTTTTGCAAAATTTTAAATAGATAATTAAACAAATCAGAAATTCAAATTCGGGTTTCCATGTTCGAATGGAGGACTATGTTATTCAAAATTGGATGGCTCCAGATACCGTTGTTTCTTCACAATGAGAAACGCGAGAAACATTCATCCAGATTTTTCTTTATTTAATTTCTTTAAATAAAACATATCTCGATAATTTTGGTGGTAACAGTTTGAAAAGTGAAACGACGCAAAAAGGCGTTTAGAGACTATTAGCCCTTTGGGTCTAACGCCCCTTTGGGCTAATAAAAAATGCGTTAATCTCTGGAATTAAGCGCATTTAAAAAAAGAAAAAAAGTTAAAAGAAGCTATTAAAAGTTTCGGATTTTAATGATTGCTCAGATAGACTAATTTAAAGTTTAATATGGTTTATCAATAAGTTTATCGATGCAGATGGCCTAGGTAGAAGTACAAAACATTTTATAGGACATTAGATAAATATGCATAGACTAACATGGGAACGTTATGTACCTTCTATATATTTAAAAAGTGAAAAATATGTGCTTCTAAAATAAGTAATTCTATAAAAATACTGAATGTTTTTAATTAGATTTAAATCAGCCGGATAAAAAGGACAACAAAAAAAAAATAGTATTTTTAAGAATTGCATGTATTTCTCTTTAAGAGTTTAGTTTGTTGATGAATAACAGATAGATTAAATATGAAATAATAATATCGTACGTTTTTCCGAATGGGAGCAGATTCGAATGAAAGAGAGAATGAAAACAAAATAGAATTTCGAGACTAATAGCCCTTTTGAAAAAAGTCGGGCGTTCGAATCGCGCTAACGGGGGCCGGCTGCATGAGCGCTTTGTGGTTTTCTCCATGTGTAACGTGTATAGGAGCAAGTTTCCCATAGAAAGTCCTCCACGAAGGCATCCCCCCTTTGGCAGATAGTACTCGAGGCTTTGCCTTAATCACATAACCACGATATTTTGTATATTTAAATATTTTGGTTTTTTAATTGTCGTTTGAAAATTAAAGTTAAAAGAATCTTGGAACATTGCGATCATATGATAAAGAACCAATTCTGATAGGTTTTATCTTGTGAAATATCTGGAAGAAGAATTTTAAACCTTGAAAAGATAAGGTTATAATTTTTCTTTGTGAAAATGGGGCGAAAAAATTCTGAATTTTTTTTTTTAACGTGAGAAAACTTATAACTTTGTTTTCTAATCGTTGAGAATTTCAGAGAAAAATAAGTGTAAAGTAAGTATGCATGAAATCTGCTATTCAAAATATTATTTCGAAATACCGCAGCAACAAATTTGTTTCTTTTTTTAACAAATTTGTTTAAAAAGGAACAAATCTGTTAAAAAGTAACTGCAAATAAAGCGTTCAAGGCATTTCAATAGCCAAGAAAGCTGGATCGTTAAAAGTAGTATTAGTAATCCTTAAAACCACAGCAGTAAGACTGTCTATAAAAGCTCAACGATTATTTAGAAAATCTGCCAGTCAAGAAACCGTTGGCCATATTTTAAGAAAATATAATTTCCATCGGCAAATAGCTTGAAAAAAAAATCATTCCTCAGTGAAGTAAATTGAAAGGTAAATTTACACTTCCTTAAGATTTGTTTTAAAAACCTTCAAGGTTCTTGGTATTCTTGGATTGTAGGATTTTATGTTAAAATTTAACCATGATCTGCAATTTTGCTATACATCTTCTTTCTGTAGTCCTCACCAAAATGCAAATTTATTATTGATTATTATTTAAGTCGATGGTTTGAATATTTTAGAATTAGAGCTCGCTTCCAATTACGTATTATCGCCAGCTCTGCACAGAATTTATTCCGGCTTTAGCCATTTTTCTAGTCGGTTTTAAAAGCGCGCTTAAATAGACTATTTTCTGCATAGTCTCAGCCTCCGGTATTGGAATTAAAACTTTCATTTGCATGTTATTTTAAATACCGCAAGTAGTAGAATTTCGTCTCTACACCGCCTTCTGTTAATTTCAGTAGTTCAATAAAAACGTCATTTTAACGTTAGGGCCAGCAGAACGCTTTATCTGCCGATTAGCAGCTCTCTGTACCACCTCAACGCGTCATTTCTGCTCACATAATTCCAATATAAAGTGTGCTTACTTTGGTCTCTCTGTACCTGTCTTTATCTTTTTGACAGGTACTTTTGAATCACCCTGTTTAGTCACAATATATATCGTTTTTTTCGTGCAAGATGATTTCCGAGAACAGTTACTATATTTGTTCTTACACTCTGCCACAGGTCTCCGAAGAAAAAAGTGAACACTGCCACTTCCCTCTCTCTTTCTTAAACTTATATTGGTGTTTCTGTCACCCAGACAGCCCAGACAGTGGTTAGGGGAGGTAAATCGCTGACTTGGCTTCCGACCCGGGTATACTTTTTATATCCATGCAGAATTGGTTACCAACCCAGCGGGAGTTAACCACTAGCTGCCAAGCCGCAGCCCTGGGTCACCCCGGCAGAGCAGACGACATTTATTAAATGCAAAATAGAAATATACATGTGCATACAAGGCACTTGAAGAACGGTATAATCAAAATACACATACATGTAAAACCAACACAGACACAGATATATACATACATATATACATATATATTTCAAAATAAATAAAAGTATACGTATTTTTATGCATATTCATATATATATATATGTGTGTGTGTGTATGTATGTGTGTAAGGTTTTAGTTTAAACTAACAAAGTTTTATGTTAATTTCTCTTTCCTTCGAACTCTTATTTCAACTTCCCGTTAGAATGAGCGCGCGTTTCAGCTTTATGCTAATTTGAGGTGGAGCCAACTTTTGTATTTAGAGGTTAGCAAGGAACTTCTCGGTGTGAGAGAGCTTTTAGTCTCAGATCGCTTCGGCTCTGTTCGACTCTTCTCGGTGCGAGAGAGCTTTTAGTCTCAGATCACTGCGGCTCTGTTCGACGTTCGCCTGACTACCTAGTATTTAAGTTCTAAGCCTTAGCGCTGTTACTCATTGAAGTAATCTAAGTGCGTTGTATTAGCCAGATCTTGCTACGCACCATTGATACTTTAGAATAGAGGCCAACCTCGCGTTTAAAGCCCTGAGAGCAACGACTACTTAATTGTCTACTCTATTTTAAATTATTTGATTGTTCAGTTTAGACCCAAGTGAGGTCATTATTTTCTGTTATCCCTTCCGAGATGGGAATTGGCTGTAAATAGTGGTTTAATAAAAGGATAATTTTAAACCCTTCTTACGTGCAGTTATTCTACCACTTACACAGAACATAGCTGCATTCAGCTCCCTGTTCGAGACCAGGACTTTGACACTGTTACGACAATGCTCGCCAAGAGTATGCACAGAACACTCAGTCCTGATATCTATACATATATTTTATCGTGATAGTTAAAGTTTACACGAAGAATATTAACCTTAATAAAGGTTAGGTGCTATAAAAAAAAAAGATATTAACATGTACAGATACAGTACAGCATCCTGATATAGTACAAAATTTGTGTATAAAAACCTGGCTTTGTATAAATAGAAAATTACATATCGGACTGACGTATTACATTGCTGACATACTGAACTAGCGGATATAGTTCTAACGTACATACTGCTATGCTTTGCAGAGCAAGCAATCTGTCTTCAGGTTAGTAAATGTGCCAGTTCAAGAAGAGTTAATGCCATACTGAAGGTGCGATGTCTAATTCTAACAGACTGCTAAGAAAAGAACCTAATGTGTGTTATTATACAACACAATTTGTACTTTATGGCTACTATCTTCGAGCGTCAGAAGAATAATTGCTAATACAGTAGTCAATTACTGTTTTCAGTTTCCGCTGGGCAACAGTGTTCCTTTGTAGATTCTGGAACCAGTTTGGCCAGAATCTGGCTCCTGGCTGTTAAGCGCTGTGTGCGAGCAAACGGTACCGAAAGGCCCGCGTTCGAATCCTGAAGAAGACATGGCTATTTGTAAAGGTATAGTGTAGGTGCGGCATGGTGGCACTCTAAATATGCGACGAGCCAAAAGTCCTCTTTTATGAATTGGTGGAAGGAGAGAGAGGTGGGAGACCCCCGCATCCCCCCCGGGGTGCTCTCCCTCAAAATTGGATTAGAAATAGAAGGAAAATAGAAGTCCAACCTCTCTTTGGAGTAAGCTGTAGCAACCACTGTTCCATGTAATATGGACAAGACAGCAACAATTGGTGTTTCTTGTGGTTACGTATTATAGGGACAAACATTTTTAAAAGCTACCAACAATATTACCCTTTGAGAAGGTGGGTCTTCTTTTAACATCATTGTACTACCAGCGGCCGAGTGGGAACAAGATCCTTCTCGAAGATTTTTGCCTTATCGAACAGAGACCGTTTTGTATAAAGATGACATCCCCGTCATTTTGAAAGTCTTTATCTTTTCGACCGATCTGGTTAAAATCGCTGGCATTTTTATGAAAATGCTCCGCAAGAAGGGTGGGCATTTTCTTTTCTGTACTTCTTATGAAGAAGAGGTGTCAGCCGTGCTTGCTGTCTGGAGGGACGGTTAAAGGAAATGCATGCGCAAAAACTGCATTAATTGTATTATTGTTGCTATTTTTATTATTATTATTATTTTAGAATGTCCAGAGCTATCTGTCTAAGGGTGGGTTCGGCAGAATTTTAAATGGTTAATATTAAAAAAATGTAAAAATGAAAGCCGTGGATGAGGGTTTAATTTCTGCAAATTAATATTTCGTTCAAAATCATAAGAATCAGGATGAAGAAATTAAGAAATCATTCGACCAATTGTTGCATTTTTGAAAATTCGTAACAGATAAAAAAAATTAACAATAGTCACCAAATAAAACAAAAATCGAAAAATTGCTTCCGATTTTAAACCAATCTATTCCTTTAATATTTGTAAAATTAATAGTCGTAAGTTTAGACTTATTAAAAGCTACATGACATAATGAGCAGCCATATTTTTCAGCCCAAAGGGGCTTTAGCCCAGAAGGGCTGCTACTCTCGAAAACACATTTTGCGTCGAATCACTATAAACACCTGTGTCATTTTTTAAATTTTTGCCACCAAATATTATCAACGTGTATTATATTTAAATAAATTAAATAATGAAGTCCTGTATGCATGAATGTATGTATGTTTCTCGCATTGCATTGTAAAAAAACGAGAATACCTAGAAACATCAAATTTTGAATAACATAGTCCTCTACCCGAACCTTGAATTTCAAATTTATTTATTATGTCTTTCATATTTTTTTTAAACTCTAACAAATTTTTGATTAAAAAACTCAAAGATTTAAAAGCGTGCATTGGCAACAAACACACTGTGAGGAATAAAATATTTTTATTTCCAGCGTCCGACGTCTAACGAATTTTTGATTAAAAAACTCAAAGATTTAAAAGCGTGCATTGGCAACAAACACACTGTGTGGAATAAAATATTTTTATTTCCAGCGTCCGACCGTGTCTATTTTTAATTCTAAAGATATACCGTTCTTAAATAATTTTAGCGCAAATACTCTCGAAACGTATATGTGTGTGTAAATGAAAAAAAAAGCCCCCTTTGGGTGTGATATAAAATATGAAAACCTTTAAGATTTGTTTTTAATTATTCGTAGCCAAGTTTATAATGCAACGAATGAAAGGTATTTTTTATGGTATAGATGCAGAAATCTATCTATTTTACTCTTAATCAATAGTAATTCGAATATATATATAGGTCTGGTATGTCTTCCGTGAACTTAAAAAGACGCTCTCGATTAAGCTGAATGTTTCTCACTTCATCGACTTAAGTGGAATATTTCTGATTTATCAATCTGATTAAATAACGTAATAAATAAGAAGAAAATTGTTAACAAAAGTAAATCTTTATTACTGATTCTAAGAAATAAATTTTGAATTTAATGTTAAAAACTTGCATAAAATATGTTCGGTAGATTGTGTTGCATTTGAATAAACAAATGCTGGATATCGTATAAGGTATTTCTCTAGCCTTCTGCGCATGCCTTCGTGGTGTAATGGTCACCACGCTCGACGCGTAACCGAGAGATCCGTGGTTCGATTCCCGGCTAAGGCATTGTTCATTTTTCATTTCTCATGCTTCTAAATAACCTAATGACTCTACAACTGGCGCCCGAACTAAAAAGGTGGTAGATGATGATGCTCCACTACCGGGATTTGATGAATGGGTCCCCTAATCCCCAGTCGCCCTTTAAAAGGGGGAGTGTATAAGGTATTTCTCCCGCCTTCTTCGCATGCCTTCGTGGTGCAGTGGTCAGCACGCTCGACGCGTAAGAGAGGTCCGCAGTTCGGTTTCCGGCGAAGGCGTTGCTCATTTTTCATGTCTCCAGCTGCGAAATAACCTAATGTCTCTACAATCGCAAATAATAACAGTTTATAATAAAATTTAATTACAGTATTTTAACAACAGTGTCAAATGCATTCCTTTTATGAATGAAGCATGTTTCTATATGTAAGAGTTTTTTTTTATAGTAAGTAACAAATTAGATACATTGTATCATCGAAGAAAAATTTTGTTGATTAAATTTTAGTTTAGTTTAGTTTTTCTCATTGCAGTTATTACTTTCTTTTTTTAGCCCAAAGGGGTAATTTACCCAGAAGGGCAGTTAATTTCGTTTTGGCATCTTGCGTTGGTTCATTTTAAACGACGTTTTACTTTTCAAATCGCTGCGAACAATCATTAGAGCCCTGTTTTATATTTAAAGAAATTAAATAATGAAGAATCCGCATAAATGTATCTATGTTTCTGGCAATGTGAAAAACAGCGGTACCTAGAGACATCCAACTTTGAATAACGTAGTCCTCCGCTCGAATATAGGCATCTGGAAGCCCTAATTTTGAATATGGAGTTTGTTGTATTGCCTATTTCATATTTTGTAAAACCTTAACGAATTTTTTATTGACAAACTCGACTTTTTTTTTTTTTTTTTTTTTTTTTCTTTTTTTTTTTTTTCTTTTATGTTTGAACATAAGGACCTTTCTGCAATTTGTATTGAAACGTTGCTAAGAAGTAACCATTTGTATTTAACCGTTAATTAACTACAACAAGTTACAAATAATTCTTTGAAATGTTAGGTGTTAATTGCAATTTAAACGTGATGATTATGATTTGTTAATAATTCATTTGATCAATTGAGAATTAAAAGAAACTCTTAGATTAAATATAGTATTTATTCGGATATAGTTAATAAGGTTGTAATGTGAAGAATATGATTCTGCCTTTCTTCGCCATTTTAAGCCTCTTTTCAGTGTTTTAACGGCAAAAAAATATCTTTCACTTATCTCTCTCATTACAGAAGTTGTTCAGTGCAGTGCAAATTGATGTTTTTTAACTGTCTTTTGCAGCGGTTACAGATACTATATTCTGTGGGATTTTATGTGAGAGAAGTATGTTCTGTTTAATAGTTACTTGCTGTAATATTACAAAATAAAGATCTGTAAGCATTACAGGCATAATCCCTGTAAAGTTACAAAGAATGCACGTGTTATGGTTACTCAAATAACCCATGGCATCCTAATTCCGTGAGCTTTTTAATATAAAGAGGTTTCTAACAAGCTATAAAAATTCTACTAGAAAATCTTTAATTCATACTGTCTATCGGCTGCGTCTAAAATAAAAATCTTTCCTTTCGCGATTATTTATTATTTTGGAGAAAAGTACTAATTTGAAGCGTCACAGCACAACTTCTATTTCGAATCATAATTATGAAAAAAAAATACTGCTATTATACTGACGAGTCTCAAAAGCCGCATTAACTGCAGTTCGACTATGCAGAAATGCTTTATGTAAGGCATTCTAACTAGCCATTTGAACTGAGTTCTGGCCACAAGTTTAATACGCAGTGCTCAAGCAAATTTTTTTTCAACCATAAACAAATCTTCCACTTTTCTTGTGGAAGTGAAGTGGAAGATTTGCAGATTTGTACTACACTCGGCAAAATAAAACTGGAATGTATTTACTTAATGCTTTGAAGAATCTTGATCAAGCAGCTCGTTGTGGTGGGAAACGACTTTATACTCTTTCGCGCGCCTCGCCATCATGATTCAGTTAGTTGTGTATTAATGCGTAAGCAAAAGTATAATGTAAACACCGAATTCTACCCGATGTAAAGACCATAGAGAGAGCGTTCTAAAAGCATGTGCATGCTCTTCTCCGCGCTCGAGCAGATTTTTTTTGTTTCAATCGTAAACAAATCTCCCACTTTCCATAACTTTCTCTCCCAGTTTCACTTTACCACACCCAGCAAAATCAAGTTGGAATGTAAGCATTGAAGCAGGTGGCTGCTGTTTCGAACGTAAGGTTGATGAGTAAGCACCGAATGCAGCAATCAGTTGACGACTCCCCCCCCTCATTTTTTAATTTCCTTTGATGTTTAGACGTTGTCTTGTCCATAAATTTCATGGAAGAATGGCTGCCAGAGGTACTTCTATCGATGGTTTAATGGCACGGCTTAACGCCATTTTGCCCTTTTTCGTTATCCAGCTCGAAATAATGTCGTTTTATCCAATGCCCTTCCCCGCCCAATCTGCCTTTCCTATTTCGCCCGCTGTTCCAAAAGGAAGTTTAAGATAAAACGAACGCCTGCTTTCGCCATTTAAAATGCTTTAGACGAGATGGCTATTACTACTTTGACATGACTTAGCTTTTGATTTCCAATATTTATAAAATACTTCCTTTAGACAAGTTATTTTGGGCAGAATAATGAGTTTCAGTCAGGGCAAAAGGTGTGTACCTGAATATAGTAACGTTTTTGTTTAGAGTGTCCAATTTTAATTTCACGAATTTCTAAAGCAGTAGAATAACTGTTCCAATGCTTTGAAAGAGAATAAAAATGTAATAAATGTATAATTAAGATATGTGCTTACAAGTGATTCCTCTTTAAACGCGATCATCCCCGATACTAGTGGATTTCGGAGCAGTAGGTAGGTGGTGGTCTTAAAAAGGTGAATGTTCACTGCCAATGTTTGTTATGTTCTCAAGAATACATATCTCTTTCAAAAGACGGCTTCTTAGAGATGCCGCCAAATGCTAGTAGAAGATTCAGTATAATTATTTTCTCATAGGTAATGGAATTAATGTAATCCGATGTCAATTAAAAAAAGTTTCTTTATATGTATTAAGAGAAATTAAACAGCAGTATTTCACAATCAGTTGTTATAGAAGCAGTAAAATCTTTCTTCTTCTTTGAGAAAATCGGCTAACGGACAATTAGTTCTGTTCCCCGTTTGGTGGATAACTCTCCGAAGAAATCATAGATACACTAATGATAAAAGATTCATCCAGACTTTCTTACAAAACGAACAACATGTTTTATTAATATAACAAAGGAAGTTAACCGATAAAAGATTAATTAGAATCACGATGAATTACAATTACTGTAAGCAGCGCTCAACGTCTGCTTTCTTTCCTGATAACACCTGCTCTGTCCCTATGTTTTTTTGAATAACCAACGTTCTTTTCTTTCTGATGTTGCCATCCCGGATAACAAAATCTTTTCTTTATTCATAATGGCTGATTCCTACTATCATGTTCTTCGTACTTAAACTATAAAATTCAATTCAACAGCCCTATCACAAAATATTTAGAAGAGCATACCTTTATAATTTCCGACACACATTCTTGGGCGCTGGCGATAATTGAGTTGCAGTGTTACTATTGCTCGCTTTGAAATCGTTCAGTTTCTTAATCAAAAACTCACAAACGCTTTACAAAATATGAAATGGATAATAAAAAAAATTCCCAAATCTAGGCTTCCAGATGCCCATATTCGGGTGGAGACGTATGTTATTCAAAATTGGATGGCTCCAAGTACCGCTGTTTTATCACAATGCGAGACATACATTTATGCAGATTGTTCATTATTTAATTTATTTAAATATAATGCAGAGCTCTATTATTTGGTGGTAACAATTTAAAAAGTGATTCGCCGTTTATAGTGAATCAACGCAAAATGCCAAAACGAAATTAATAGTTCTTCCTTTGGACTTAAAAAGAACATCGTATTCCAAACCATCTCAGCAAAACTTTCCAGTGTCCGAATTTTTTATGTGAGTTACTGATTAACACATTTTGTATAAATTATTTTATATTTCGGCACATTTTAATGATATTCATTTTGCAAGCAACAATGTTTTTAAAATAGAGAAAAAGTAACATATTACAAAAATATTTGAAGTCTATATTTCAATATTTCGTACAAGATTTACGCAAAAAAATTCCAAAAATACAAGAAATCGAAACAAATAAGAGCCACTGTTTATCGCGTGTTAAAATTAAGGAATTTTTTTTAAACGGGCAGCGCAGTTTTATCAAACAATAATCAACCAAACTTAATGTCTTGAATGATAATTTTTAAACCATGAAAAAAGCACTGTACTTTTTTTATGTACTGAAATATTTTGTTGGATTTTAGAATAATCTTATTATGCTCAGATCAAATTCCATGGTATCTTGTTAGTATTCAAGAAACAAACGACTTCATCAATAGGAGAAAAATAAATTGGTTTTCAAAGATTACTATCCTGAAATGATAATAAACAAAAAAAAATGAGTTACATGTTGAAGCAGAAGAAAATAATATGAAATAAAAAAGGTAGTTTTGTAAAAAAACGCGAAAACAAAAACTGAAACAAATAGGATTGACACGAAAAAGAATATTCTGAAAATTCTAAAATTACAGTGGGCATTTCGAACGTATTCGGTATCATTCCAAAACGTAAGGAATACAGTACCACTCATTAATTTAACTTCGTTGCACTAAGAGCAAGGAGAAAAAATAAAAACAAACAACAAAAACACGGATGAAAGCCCCGCCCCCAAATGAAAATTGATTGCCAGATTCGAGAACAGAGAAAAATGGCGACAACAAACGAATGAAAAGGAAAGAAAATCTTTTAATTGAAAACATTGCTGCCATGTTATTATTCTTTCTCAATTTTTGATCAGAACTTCGCAGAAAAAACCCCAAAGAATAATAATTCTGCATTTATAATTTCTTTTTTATGGTTTTTCCAAATCCCGATCTCGTGAGATAGAATTATTAATCATCGTGTCAATAATAAGAATTTATTTCTTCTTTATTTTTATTTTATCTCTTTATTTTTTTTTTAAAGAAAAGGAAAAAGAAACTGTCAATGGAATTTGGGAAAACAAATCGCATTCCATATATATCCGATGATAAAACATAAAGAAATAG
>KK119089.1:888798-910555 GCA_000611955.2 Stegodyphus mimosarum | reverse complement strand
TTTTTTTTTTTTGTTGATGATGAATTGAAAACAAATCTGTCAAAACATAAGCCCAGGAAAATTTGATAAGGGATTTGGATACGGATCGAAGAAAAGGAATTTCAAAAAATGAACGGATCTGTAAATGGATGTCAGACATAAATATTTTTTTTAATTGAAAGAAAACATTTGAAGTACAAGCAAAATCCAAATCCCTTATAAAAATGAAATAAAGCGTTTAGCGAATAGAAAGAAAGTAAATAATGCTAAAAATCATCAATGATATTATTTATCGATTTTCTGGAGCATAATGATTTAAACTGAATTATTTAAATTATAAATTCCTCCACTTTTAAAGTTTCAAGGGGGAAAAAACAGAATGCATGCACTTTAATGAAGTAAGACATGGGATCCTTCATCTTCAAAGAATAAAATTTTTACGCGCGCCTGCAGATAAAAATGTTTTTTTTTTCGTGCAGCCATTGCTTGCTTTGAAATCGTTAAGTTTATACATAAAAAATTCGTTAAGTTTTACAAAATATGAAATTGACAATAAAACAAATTTGAAATTCAAAATTTGGGCTTCCAGGCGCCCATGTTCGAATGTAGGATTACGTTATTGAAAATTGATGGCCCTTGGTACCGTCTTTTTTTTTCACACTGCAAGAAACATACATACGTTCATTAATTTTTAAATTAAATTTTCTTTATTATTTAATTTGTTTAAACATAGGTCAATAATATTTGAAGGAAACAATTTAAAAAGTGATATGCCGTATATAGTGAAACGGCGCAAAATGCCATTTCGAGCTGGGCTCTAACGCTCCTTTGGGCTAAACAATGTTTGTAGAATTTTACATTACTTACTCATTTATTCCAACATAAAACTTACACTGGAAAAGGCGATGAGGAAAAAAATGTATAGGACACGGACGCATTCAGCTGGTCAACGTTTATTAATATTTAACAGTGATTAACAGTGTTTTTACCCGAAACATTGTGTACAGTGACGTGTTTAATTCATTTCATGAGTTCATTTATTTTGTTAACTTTACTGCTCATTGTTGAGCAAAGTTAAGAGTTCCTTTGTGAGATAAAAATACTGGACGCACCTTCGTTTAATCTTCAATTATTTATTATTTAATTTCATTTAATCTTAACGCCAAGTTCCAAAATGTATATACTAATTATATTAATTTCTTTATTAATAAGTACTTCATTCTCTACTTTTTAATTCTCCCATTCTCATTCCCAAGCATTTCATATCGTAGCGAGTTTCACGAGTTCGCTAGTGGATGCACAGTGACGTTCTTGAAATTCTCAACTAAAAGGTTTACTATACGTTTATTTTACTGCTGATTTACTTTGTTTTAGATGCACAGTATTCGTCCGTAGGATTATTTAATTACAGCTACTACATTATTTTATAATTTTTTAATTATTCATTTTTAATTTCAATTATTTAACTAATTAATTTTAATTTACTCACTATTTAATTACAATTATTTAACTAATTAATTCAACAATTATTATTACAAGAGTGAAAAACTAAGTTTCTTACCTCTTTATTCCAAATGTTGTCTACAAATATCTAATGTAGCTGTTTATGATCTTGCCACAAAAATCCCAGTATGGAACATGTTTTTAATATAGTTCCCCCCCTTTTTTTACCACCGACAGACTCACGGTCTCCTTCATTATGCTCGATTTCCCGATCTGCGAATGCATTATTGGAGAATACGTAAATTTTACAAAATGGGAGCAGCGAGGACCATTTTTAGGGCAAAGCAAAGACAGCACAAACGCAACGCGATCTGTTTAGTAAACACAGTAACGACGCGTGAAAAACTTGCAAAATGTTTTCGCTCCTGAAGAAGAGGAACCTGTCGCTGATCACTCTTAAAACAACTATATTTTTATTCAGATCCAGATACCTACCAAAAGAAGGTAACATAATGTTGCTTTTTACTACCTAATATTTAATTTTGCAATGTCGTGCTTTTCTTCTCTATAGCGTAACGTAAAGTAACGCTAGTAACGCTCTAGAAATTTTCGAACATCTCTGCTGAAGAGTCACGTAATAAAACTCTTCTAACAGCAAGTCATAGGAAAGGTAAAAAACTGCACTATACGCATCTCTAAAAATCTCTTGTATCTCGCTGATAGGATCAATGGTCAATGTCTCGATGAGCACTGTCAAAAATATTTGAGACATTTTCATATCCTTTTCCATAATTTGTGTCCACCAGCCGCCGATCAGATAATGTACACTGTACACTGGAAGTTCGACAAGAATTCAAATTCGGGCAAGAGGCTCGATGCACATTCATTTTCATGGTTTCCCCATGTATAATGTGAATACCAGCCATTTTCCATTAGAAAGCTATAGGGTTTCCTTTAGTTAAAACTAACATATTATTCAAATTTTTGTTATCTGTCCTGAACTCCTTAACTTCCGCTCGCCAGGATGTAAATTTAAAGTTAAGCGAAGTGAGTATTTAAACGGGTGAATCTCTTGAGTTTATTCAGAGCGTGTTTTCGATAGTCAGCGCACGATTCGCTTCTGATCTTGCTGTTACTCTAATACGCTCTTTGATTATTTCGAATAATCGTCACGCCTGTTAGGTTTGTAAGTCAACCTATGTTAGCCGTAACTTAATCCAACACTATTCTATTTTAGACTTCAACTGATTTGTATAATAACGTTTAAGTTCCACCGCGAGTAGTCGGTGTTACTGTAAAGCACGAAGTACGCGTCCTTCTTACTTGGGATTTAATAAAGGGTTATTTTCACTCTTCTTCTGGGCTGGTATTATTTCACGCTTGTGCGAGAATTCGCCAGGTTCATTAGTAGTATCTAGCTTACACTGGTGTGCAAAAATTAAGGACGAGACGGTTTTTTCAATATAACTTTGTACAAAAGCTTTCCAAATCAAAACATTTAATACCGTAAGATCCCCAATACGTAAGGACATGAGTAATGTAAGCAACACTTATTAAAAGAGAAATCAGAGGGATAAAAAGAAGCTTTATTGAAAAAGTAGCATGGAGCGCAATGCGACTGAAGGCCGAAACATCCCTGTGATGGGTGTCCAGCAAGAAACATCCGGTCTTTAATAGGGGATATGATCTCCCCTGACTGCTAGGCAGGTTTCACATCATTTGTGCATGCTGGATATGTGGTTGTTAATGAGCTGTTGAGACACTGCTGCTCGTTCCTCTTGTAGCACCAATCGCAGTTTCGGAATCGTTACTGGCGATAAGTTACGTGCTGCCACGGGTCTCCCTAGTAAGTTCCGTACATGCTTGACGGGATTTAGATCCAGAGACCTTGCCGACCAATCCATGTGTTCAATATCTTCACTCTCCAACAGCTCTTCGACAGTAACTGTGCGATGAGGTGGAGCGTTGTCGTCCATGAAGAGGAACTGAGTACCCATAGCCCTTGTGAAAAGACGCATGTAAGGAAGAAGAACCTCGTTACAATAGCATTCCAGGTGACGAACCTCCTTGGGAGATATGAAGGTCGGTCCGGCTACCAAGCATTATGTCTGCTCGAACGAGAACTCCGCGACCTCCAAAACAGTCCCTTCTGATGATGTTGAAAGGGCTTATTGCGTGTTCCCCGCTCTGTCCAGATGTGTATGTGTCTAGAATCGCAACTCAGACTAAATCTGCTCTCATCTGTAAAGAGTACTCGTCCCCATTCATTGTCTCTCCAATTCCGGTGTTCCCGGCACCACAGAGAACGCCTTCTCCGATGGGCAGGCGTTAGAGGTACACACCGTACAGGGCGTCGTGCAAACAGACCACCACCGTGCAGTCTTCTGGCCACGGTAAAACGCGATATCGGTCGTCCAGTCGCCTGTGTCGTGCAACTAGCGATTTCTCCCGCTGTCTGCCGCCTGTTTCTTCTAGCCTGTAAAGCAATATACCGGTCATCTGCGGGTGTGGTTCCTCGTGGACGACCACTACTAAACCCCCGGATAGCTGTTCCTGTAGTTTGAAATTGTCTCCAAAGTCGTGAAACGATGCTGTGAGCAATTCCGAACTCTGCAGCCACACTTGTCACACTGCGGCCTTCCTCCAACTTCCCAATGATTCGACCTCGGGTAAAAGCATCCAGATGTCGTCTAACAGATTGATTATTCGCCATTTCTCGCTGAGGCAGCAACTCAGTGTGATTTTAACGTGCTATACGGCGTGTGCAATCTCTTTGCCAGACATACTGATCCCACACCGACAACATGCTTTATACTACTAAGACACTCCCCCATTACGTCTACCTGCATATTTGCGCATGTGCTACCGTACATCATCTTACTTAATCTCCTGATTGGTCTTTCTGTCCGCTCTGCCTCTTCGTTCAGCTGATATGCTAATTTTTCGACTTCGTCCTTAATTTTTGCACATCAGTGTAGTTTATGTTTCCTAAAAAGGCTAGATCATACAGACGACGACATTCCTCCCCTTAAACAAATAGTGCTAGCGTGTTTTAACCATAATCATAAATCCAACTTCAATCCTAATTTTCTTATCGCCGAGAGATTGAATGAAATTTCACAATAAAATTGAAATTACGGTGAGAATATCAATCGTCACTAAATATGGCAAATTACGCAAGTCTTAAAAGGAATGAAATTAATTCTTATATTAGAAACGTATTTACCACAGTCTTCCCAACTTTCTCCACTGTTACGTTACGCTACAACGCATTTATGATCTGTTTGACGTAGCAACAGGAACGAACTATACATTTTTTACCTGCCGGTGCGATCTCTGCGGATTCTCTGCAGTCCAGTGTCTCCCCTAAATTCTAAAATTTGACAATTTCAGTTTTGCAGTTCAATGCTTCTTAAATTCTAAAATTTTCCCTGACTCTAAATTCTGCCGCTCACAGCGCCGGCCTTGCGCGGCAAGTATGAAGTCTGTATCTTCGACACGGCCTTACAAATCCTATTCTCCAAGTATTGGGCATTCAAAAAAGCATAATTTCTTTAATTTGTCTTTGAAGTTTAACCAATCTGTTATTGCTATAAAAACTTAGCGATTTAAAAGTAATAAAAACATGTTTTAATAACTGAGATCTTATTTTTATTTTTCAAAATTGTGTCTAACTTATATAATCTCAAAACATATATAATTTGTAATATATCCATAATTTTTAGGAACGTTTTCAACAATGTTCGAGTTACTAATACCACACATTACGACAGAATCGTTTTCTAACAAACATCCCTCATCAATTACAATAAAGGAATGAATGGCAACGAATTTTCGACGCTATCCATTACTTAAGTAGTGTATTTCAAAAAACTATTTTTTTGGTCTGCTTTACATGAGCACCCAAATACAAATGAAGTAAATTAAGAATAAAGCATGTTTCTAAACCAGCTTAAAAAAAAGGGAACGAAATAAGAGTTAATAAGTAATGAAAGTAATTAATGGTTTGTCAGCTGAAGACGAAACTCGGAGGGGGAAAGCTATTTTACGCGGTTATAGGAGAGTGAAATTAGAAAAAACGCAATACGCAGTGGGAAATGCTTATTCGAGATCTGTTTTTAGTAATTAACAGCGCAAGGTATTAGAAGACAGCATTAATTCGTTTGGGTTTATTTTCTAGCTCTGCTTTAGTAAAGACAAATGTTATTTTTTAGGCAGGTTATATATAATAGAAAAAAAAAGGGAGGAGGAAAAAAAAGAAACCCGTCTTTCGGGAAGAGTTGATTTTTTTTTCTTTTTTTCCCGTTTTGTTTTGTACATTCGCACTCCTTATATGTTTGCATTTATTTGAAAGATACTTATTTGAAAGATACATAGCTTATTTTTTAACAGTTTTTTGTTTCAGAATTAAGTTTTCCGGTTCTTTTATGCAGTGAGTTTTGAAGCTTACGTTTCATTCTTCGTTTTAATAGTAAATTTACTTCCGTTTTTTTTAATCTTTCCTCATTTCAGTGATAAGTTTACTTTCAGTTCTCTTATGCAGTATGTTTCAGAGCTCAGTTTTTACCAGTTTCTCATCACAGTCGTAAATTTACTTTCGGTTCCTTTACACAGTAAATTTTGAACCAAAATTTTTTGTACCATTTTTCTTTTGAATGATAAATTTACTTTCGGGTTTTTTTACGCGGTATGCTTTGATTTCTTTTTACCCTATTTCTCGTTTCAGTAATAAATTTAATTTCGGCTTCGTTATGCAGGAGATTTTAGAGTTCTTACTCTGTTTCTTGTTTCAGCAACAAATTTACTTTCGGTTCTTTTAGCAGTAAATTCTAAAGCTCATTTTTTTTAACTCATTTCTCGTTTCAGTCATAAATTTAGTGAAACTTCCGGTTCTTTTATGCAGTGAATTTTATGTACCTTCTTTTTGGTTTCAGTAGTAAGTTTACTTCCAATTCGTTTATACAGTAAAATTTGAAAGCTGAATTTCTACTCGTTCGTCCTCTCAGTATAAATTTACTTCCGGTTCTTTTATGAGTTTATTTTTTACCTCAGTCTCGTTTTAGCAATAAATTACTTTCAGCTCCTTTAGTATGAAATTCCAAAGCTCATCTTTTAACACTTCTCTCATTTCAGTAATAAATTTACTACAGGTTCTTTCATGTACTAAATTTTATGTACCCTCGATCTGGTCTCAGTAGTAAGTTTACTTTTGGTTCTTCTATGCAGCAAATCTGAAAGTTCAATTTTTATCCGTTGGTCCTTTCAATATAAATTTACTTCCGAATCTTTTATGCAGCAAGTTTTGGGAATCCATTTTTTTTTACCCCGTTCTCGTTTCAGTAATAATTTACTTTCAGTTCTTTTAAGCAGTAAATTCTATTTCTCGTTTCAGCAATAAATTTACTTCCGGTTTCTTTATGGAAGAAATTTTGGAGCTAATTTTTTACTCACTTCCTTGTTTCAGTAATAACTTGACTTTCGGTTCTTTTATGCAGTCAATTCTGCACCCTTTTCTGGTCTAAGTAGTAAATTTGCTTCCGGTATTCTAATGTAGTAATTTTTTATGCTCATTTTTTTAACCTCTTTCTTGCTTCAGTAATAATTTACTCTCAGTTCTTTTAGCAGTAAATTTTAAAGCTAATTTTAATCCCCATTTCTCGTTTCAAAATCAAATTGGTTCCGGTTTCTTTAATAATAAGCACTGCTTTAAGTTTCTTTTCTTCAATAAGCACTGCACTGTTAAATGACTTCTTTGGTAATCAGTAACAAACATTAAATTTGGAAGAAATTTTTCCGAAAATAATGAGAAGTGAAACAACGCATTTACAATGAATTAACGCAAAACCGCGTTTCGAGATTAATAACCCTTTTTGGCTAAAAAAATAAACTCTATTGGGGGAAGGAATTGATGCCATTTGGGAAAAAGTCGAAAGCCAAACTAATGATAAACTCATCTAAGTCGTCGCAAATTCATATTTGCTAGATCTAAGCTTTTATTACATACATAAAAGGAGAATTTTCATGTTTCGCAACGCCGCCATGCCAATACCTTTATGCAAGTCGGTGACTATTCAGTTTGATATAGATCTCTATGTGGGGCAACACGGCATCTTGGTCAAAACAACCCCGTATCCTCACGTGCACAATTAATCTAGAGTATACCTCAGTATATGTCATTAATACGTTCCACATTTTTGGATACATACTAGACTGGACATATACAAAACGAAATTTTCGGATATGCAATAAAGGGAACATAATTAATCCGTTTAGCTTAATGTTATTACCAAAAAATACCCGTGTTATTATTATAACACTGTTTAATACTAAAATACACATGCAGTGGGAAAAGTGTACACTGTACAGAAATGAAGCAAAATGATACTTTACATGATACAAAAGCACTTTTTCAACATGATCTATCGTCTTTAATCTTCGATTAGTAATCCATTGCATCCACTTCGCAATGTTAGTCGATTTAATAGCGTCTTTGCTTTTTCTCAACTGTAGACACCATCGTACTTAGCACACAGTATGCAACAGCCAAGTCCCGGTTACGCATGCCATTTTCAGACTTTTCAACAATTTCTTTTTTCACCTTCCATAGTGATCCTAAAACCATTTTCTTCGTTGCTTGACTCTTCTCATTAACCTTCTGAAAACTCACTGTTAATGAATTTATAAAAATTCTGAACGAAATAACATAAAAATTACTCGGATTTTTCCAAATGGGTTCAGATACGCATGCCATTTTTATACTTTTCAACAATCTCTTTTTTTATTTCCATAGTGATCCTAACTATTTTCTTCGTTGGTTGACTCTTCTCATTAACTTTCTCAAAACTCACTGTTAATGAATTTATAAAAATTTTGAGCGAAAAAACAGAAAAATTACATGGATATTCAGATTTATAGAGTGGGTTGTTTACTGAATAGTAGCAATAGGCATACTGATGCTCATTAAGTCTTAGCATTGTCTTGAAAGAGACAAACAATTTCGAATTTGAGTCGTTATGAAAACAAATATTGAATGCCGAACAAAATTTTCGCGTCCAAACAGGACTATTTGAAAGCGGACTTGTACCAAGCTACTACTGTAGTATCCATCTTTAAAAGAGGGTAATCTTAAAAATACCGCATCCTGTATTTACCAAACATAAGACCAAGTCCTACTCCAGGAGAAAAGTACAGTCATGAGATCACTGACACAGAAACAGCCGTACAGCAATGGAAAATACGAGAGCTCTGCTTTAGTTCGGAAAATGCAGGGATTTTCTGATGGCCCTTAGTTTTAATATCACGCTCCTTCAACATCTGAAACCCACTCACTAGGAACTGCAACATCCTCGCACGCAATAGGCTACCTATATGAGTAGCCAGCGGCGTTTAATCAATGTCTTTGGCAAACTTCTCCCCCTGTAATTTTTCGGTAAATGGACAACAGAACTCTCCTTTAAAACAGCGAGGCGTAAGTATTGAATAAATTGAGAAAGTGCCGAAAAGTTCGTGTTCTGTTTCTCCATTAGTTGCTACTTACTCTCTGCTACAAAATTAATAAATGACGTGCATTAAATTCGAAATATTCTGCCCTTCATAAATCCCATACTTTCAGAGCTTCATCTAACTGTGTAGAGAATATTCTCCACTAGCAGAATTATTAGTGTAATTCGAAATTAAAATGAGCAAAAATTTTTTCTTAAGCTAAAACAGGGGTTCCCAATGGTGTCGGCAGGTGGCCTCTGTGGGCCGATAAATTTTAAAGGGGGTTAATGACGGTCAATGGGTCGAATGGGGGTCGACAGCCGAATATGCATCGTCAACTGATCAATATAATCAAGATTCCATTTATTTGTCTTGATAAAATTGATAATTAATTGCTTATTTATAGAAAATATATTTATAATACAAGATTTTTGGAATATATATATATAAATTATATTATAAATTATATATATATATATATATTATCCGCAAATTCTTCATTGTTTAATTTGTTTGAATATAATGAAGGGCGATAATATTTGGTGGCAACAATTTGAAAAGTGATACGACGTTTTTAGGGATTCAATGCAAAATGCCATTTCGAAATGCCTTTCTGGGCTAACGCCCCTTTGGACTAATAAACCAGATTTTTAAAATTAACCAAAACAATATTCTTAGTGTGACGCAGATTCTGATTAAAACTTTCGATTTTGAGGGCCAGGAAGAAATAAATTTTAGAAAATGCGAGGAAGAGCAACCATTTTTATACATCAAAAAGCAGTGAAAGCAGCACCATCTGTCTAGGAAAATAGCTGTAAAAAAAAAAAAAAAAAAAAAACAACTCGGGTAATGTAACTTTGAAAGTGTTGGGAAGAATTAGACTAAAATTCATGTCACTAACGAAAGAAGATAATTTTTGTGAAATGAGAATCTTCAAGGAAATCCAATTCCCCAACAGAAAAGCTTCATAGATAACTTTCGCTGAAACTTAAAACTTAACTAACTTTCCGTGGCTAATTATAGTTGGACGCTATGATTAAGCGTCCAACTATAATTAGCCACGGAAGATTTCTTTATTTCTTCTTTCAAGACTAAGATTCGGGTTCTTTGGCGTGAAATTTTTACACTCTTTTTTTAGTTTGGACTATATATAGCTCAGATTAAACTTAAAAAAATGCTTTTGGTCTTGGAAAGGAGACCTTAGTCTAATCACCCTTGAGATCGACAGTTTTATTCGAAATATACGTCAAATTAATTTTGGCTGATTTACTAATAAATCTCACATCAACTTTTTCTCTTCCGGTTTAATAAACGTGATATTTTACTCATCCTACAAATCTGACACATACACACAACTTGCAAAGCGGGGGGGGGAATGAATACTAAACAATAAGTCTGAGGCACTGCACGCGGGGTAATTCGATATTTCGAACCTTTGAACCGGAAACTGCATTCTAAACACATGAATCATGAACTTTTCCCGGTAATTCATCAACGACATGTACATAACGATACGCGAGACGACCCAGATAGACCTGGATGAGAAAAATAACACCGTTTCCGACATTACACAATAAAATAGTGACGTCATATCTTTCTAGCCTATCAGACATCAATTTGCACCAGTTAGTGTGTGCAAATGACTTGTTACAGCATCTAAATTAGGATTCCGAGTCACGATCATTCAATCTGTTTGTGTAGTGAAAAAAAAAATCTGTTTTTCGACGAAGAGGATGAAGAAGTACAATTATTAGTCAGACATTCAGATCAACTTTTTTTTTAATTTTACCTTAAAAAAGTATGTGCTTTACTTCACATAAGAAATTCTGCCCGAGCGATATGAAATTTATACGAAGGATGAGTTCTCGAAAACAGACATCGACAAGAAAAACTGGAATAATGAACTCCCGATTAAACGCACGCGGATAACAGGGCTTGTCGGGGGCGGGGGAGGGAATGTTAAGTTTGCTTACTGTGGAACGATGGAAAACTTACTATTACAAACCATCCCAGTAAAACAAAACTATCTATGGAAAACACGAAAGGAAGGAAAAAATACATAAGATAACAGAAATAATAACAGTAGCGGCACGGCATTTACCAAAATTTCTTATTCACAACAGTATGAAATTTTACTATAAATAATGTGGAATATACAAAACATCTTTATTCGGCCTTTATTTTCGTAATCGTTGGTCGCAGAAATATACTTCCAGTTATAAACATTTTTAAATGACGCAACAATGCTCAAGTTTTAGCATTTTTAAACTTAAAGACACATCAATTTTGTAAAAATTACGAAATCTAATTTTTTATACGTTTCTCCAGTTCCTATACTAACATTCAGGAGACTAAAACTGACCAGATATGTAATTTCAAAAATTCTTTCAAAAAATTTTCAAAAATTCAAAAATTCAATATTGGATGTAATTTTCAGTTTGAACTGAGTGGTCGGTTAATTAATAAATTAAAATCATTCGAATTTTACACCCTTAAAGATCATTCATTCAATGATATTACTCTTTGCTTCGTTCTTTAATTTATAATTTTATTACATATGATATGCCGAAAAAATTTTCACATAAGTTTTCAAACTAAATAAGCATTATTAATATTATCATGAAATTTTATTACTTTGGTTTATTTAATTATGGCAAAGCACTCGAGGGCTATCTTCCTAAGGGAAGGAATGCCTTCGCGGAGGATTTCTATGGGGAACTAGCTCGTACACACGTTACACATGAAAAAACCAGGAAAACATCTATGCAGCCAACCCAATCGCCTGCCTTCAACCCCTGGACCGAACTACCTGTGTTCAGCAACAGGCGCACCCCTGTTTTATTACTTTAGAACCTGCTTAACGGAATATTTCACTTTAAGCATAAATAATTTTCAATTTTAATTAATGGAAACAGTATTAGGAATTGGTTACATGCCAACACTAAAGACTGCCAGTGCGAATTTTGGATTTTGTAACATTAGGTGAACAAAATCTCCATTTTGGAGGGAAAAAATAATCACTATTTTTCATAATACTCTGCACAGAAATGGTTACAACTTAATATCTTAAACATCAGAAACAATTCTGAACTGGTAATTTACTTTTAGTTATGTATTAATACAAACGTTTCGCTTTTCAATTCGTGTGCGGCCTTTGAATATGATCCCCGATTTTAATACCAAACATCTCGGGCAATTGTTTTCATACGAGAAACACACTTTTTGTGTTTTATTTTCTAAAACAATTTATAGCACAATACTTTCTATACCGATTTATAGCAATATTTAGGGGTACAATATTTCTTTAAATATAAGTATAGGGACCGAAGGAACGTGTAAGAAATGTAAGAGTTTGTAATTTTTACGAAATAAATTTCTTTAAAATAAAAACTGAATGCTTATGAACAGAGTATTTGCGTCATTTAAAACATTTCTGTTAAAACATTTTTGTAATTGGAAGTATATGTCTACGATTCATTACTGCGAAAAGAAAGGACGGATAAAGACTTTAGATGCAGTTCTATTAGCAAGAATTACGCGAGGAAGATAAATTTGGTGAAAGTGATTTATTATAAGGACAGAAAGGGAAAATAAAAAAATTAGAACGTAAACTTAGAAAATTATTGAAAATTAAGGTAAGTAATTTATTAATTTTGTTCAAACGGTAACACCCTTTCTAACATTTCTAAATTTCTCTATTTACACCATTTTACGTTCAAAATGTGTAAATGATCGATTTTTCACTTTAATGCGGGGGAGCTTTAGTTTTATGAGTTGCCACAACAGATATTTTTATTTAAAAAAAAGTGAATTTAATTTTAAGTACTTTTCATGTTCAATCCTTTTGAAAGCATTAAGAGTGCAATTTAAAATTTTAAGATTTCATTTATCTCCTTTCTTCAAAATCTTCTTACTCACAGTCCTGATATATATTAATAAAATTCAAAATTTAAATTTCATACAGAATATGAAATTCCGAGAAACACTGTCAGTGAAAGCACATGTTAAGTACCACGCGTTAATACAATTAACCGGATGACCAATTTTTTCCGAAAATCTGGGTTATACATTTAACTAAAGTTTGTGCATTTTTACTTCCTTGTACGAAGTAAAGGAAGTACTGTATAACCGTGAAAATTTCAAGTAGCCGTAGAACGTTGAAATTTTATAGTTATAATTTATAGCCGTCTAGGGTCTGCTATAACATCTAGTTGTGTACCTCCATTTTTCGACGCAATCGGCGGCACCAAATATATACATAGATATATAACATTCCCACTCTGTTCCCAGGCTCGGCGAGGTGAGTTTTTACTTTCTTTTACGAAGTAAAAAGGTAATATTGTAATCGCGAAAAATTTCGGCCATCATATTTCAACGAAAATATCTATTTTGACTGCTATTGAATGTAACTTAATGATGTTTTTGCGTGACATCTGTACTAAGAACAGAATAAAGGCCTCTTTTCCCCCAAAAAAAATTATAAAACTCATTTAAAATAGATTCTGAAGAGGTTTTTTCGTGGCGTCTGAGTACGTATGTATGTATGTATCTCCCCCAACTCCAAAACGAGTAGCCTCAGAACGTTTAAATTTTGTATATAGGGCTGCTATAATATGTAGATGTGCATTTCCTATTTCGATTGCAATCGGCCTTATATATATATGTGTGTGTGTGTGATATTGGAAATCGATGGGCATTTCAAATGGTGAAGCTTAGCAATCAGAGTCTCGATGTTGTCATTGCGAAGTGGAAAAGTAGCTGAATGGATGACACAGAAGAACTTCACTTTAAAAACTCCACATCTTTATTCATTTAAAATGACAGCTCATTTTCTTTAGACAAAGATCTCTAGATCACATATCCAATAATTATTTAAATTACTAACTTTAGAACCTTGACGTCATAAATATTTTTAACAAAGGGAAGACGAAGAGACAGAGCTAAGCGTTCGTATAGCAGGCAATGACAGGAAGCAGTGTGACGAAAAATGGCGCGTAGTAACCGCTACGCTACTCTAGTAATTTCGTTTTGGCATTTTGCGTTGAAAACTATAAACGGCGGATCACTTTTCAAATTGTTTCCACTAAATATTATTGCCCTGTATTATATTTAAAGACATTAAATAATGAAGAATCTGCATGAATGTATGTATATTTCTCGCACTGGATAAAACAACGGTAGCTAGAGTCATCAAAATTTGAATAACATTACCTTCCATAGAATATGGGCATGTAGAAGCCCTAATTTGGATCTGAAATTTGTTTTATTATCAATTTTGTATTTTGTAACACTTCAACAACGCATTTTTGATTAAAAAACTGAAGGATTTCAAACCGAGCAATGGCAACACTGTACGAAAAAAAAAACATTTTTGTCTCCAGCGCGCGAGACTGTGTATCAGAAATTCTAAAGATAGGCTCATTTTAAAATTAATTTGAGATATTGCTTTTGAATTTAATTTTATGGTTTGAGTACGTAGAATATGATATTTAATAAATAAATGTAACACACAAAACGTTAAAAAAAGTCCCTTTGGTCGTAATTTAAAATCTGAAACCTTTCAAATTTTTATTACCTATTTTTGTATTATTATTCTTTCCCCCCTTTTTTTATAATTCTTTTACTATGTCTCGCTCTTCTGTACAACGCAAACAATGCATGATTTATTTGTATTGTTGCTCAGCGATAAAAGAATAAATGCAATAAAAAAATTATATGAGAAAAACAAGAAGTACATAAAAGACTCTCGCATTAAAACTTTTCCACCTGAAATGCTGTATAAAATATTTTGAACTAATTCCATTCTTCGTATAAATATTTTTAAAATTTATATGGTAATTTTTATAGAAATTTCTGCACGGTGTTTTTTCCCCCCAGTAAGTTATTGCAGTTTTTTATATACATATTAATTTTCATTAAAATTAAGCTGAAAAACGAAAATTTTAGAGCAAGTATTTCATACTTATTACTATTTCATAATTCTCTGAATTGAAATTAGAAAATTATATCCCTTTTTTAAAAAACTTATCATACAGTAATAATTATTAAGTAATAATTTGCTAAAAAGCTGTTAAAATTTAGAAACAATATACGCACTTTTAAAACTTCGTCGTGATATTATTAATTTCATTTAAAGATAAAATAGTTTCTGTTACAAATCAAGATGAGAGACAATGTCGCCAGGCAATGATTTTGGTGCTGGCCTTGGAGGAAAATTATTTGGCGCGTTTCCGCACTGGCGCGAAATAAACGGTTACAGACCTACGCATTTGCAACAAACAAACGGTTTTAAGACCTGAGTGATTTTCCGTAATTGCAAGTTTCTCATTGCACAATACTCACTAAGCTTACTATTTTCAATTTTTATTTACAAGAAAAGAAGCTACTGTTGATGCTTGGGACGTTATTAGTAGCAATTACTAAACTGCGGTCACCAGAAAGAGTCTGTAGAAAATGAATTTTCCCTCGTTTATGTATATATATATATAAATTGCTGCATTGATATATTGTTGCGAAAAATTCGGCGGTTGCGCCTGTATGTAAGCTTTCTGGCATAGCACTAGGGTTGCCATAAAATAGTGTATGGTAGGGTTGCCAGACTGGCGACTTTATCGCCCATTTGGCGACCAAATCGGCGATATCCCATGGTCCAATCGGGAAGCTTCTAGAATAACTTCCTGTCGAGATATTTCTCGAAACGTGTGGAACTTAAAGAAAGCTATATAAACCCTTGCGTTTCTGAGAGCAGTAATTGTGGAGTAGTGTGATAGATTGTGAAGAGTGTGATTAAGTGTGTGATTAATTGTGAGAATAGCTGTTTACTGTGAGTGCTAAGTTACGCGAGAGTTTTGTGAACGGAAAGCGATTGAGATAGTGCTTTGCCGTGAAGCTACCTTTACAGTTACAGCCTGAAGCTGTGTTGCTGATTGTTTCAGCGTATTTATTATAGATTTTCGACGCTTTTAAAGGTGATTTTGGAACTGTGCTGTAAATAGTGATCCTTGTAAATAAATTGTGCTTTTTATTGTTCTGCATCGTGTTTTCATCGGATACTCTCAAATCCACGAACCCGTATAACGCAACAATATTAAAAAAATTTTACTAAATAATGAATAGAATTCGGCCATATGTTAATAATAAATGGAATTTTCAGGCATGTTTATACATGTTGTTTTTGTTTTAAATAAACTGCTCGCATAATCGTATTACATACAATAATTAACGTACATATAAAATAACTTTTTAATTATATTGTTATTTTATATAAATTGCTGATAAAACTGCATTAAATCCTATAAAAATACAAATTTATACTGATTTTCAATTTTAGTTTGGCTTTAGCTGCAATTTTGATATTCAGAGAATGAACTAGCTTGTTTCGTTTTATTGGCAGTTTTTTGAACCTACGAGAATTTTTACTCTCTTGATTTCTAACTGTTTGCTTCTTAAACTCTTTTTGTTTAACCTTAGGAATTTTTACTTTGAGTTTTTTATTAGTTTCTGCTTTAAAAAAATTTTTTTGCGCATTCTTTTTCTGCTTTTGAAATTAATTGGAGCAATCTTTAACACTTTGAATTTCAAAGTTCTTCTGTTAGTCTCATTGCAGACTACCACTATTTTTATCGTTTCGGATTAAAGTTGATTTTACACGCATTCGAGCCGCACTTTTTTTATTTTTTATATCTCGATCTTCCCTGTTAGTTTTATTCAGGGATACTGCATATGTTTGTCAATCTTCATTTCCCTTAAAATTTTTGTAAGCGTTTTTGTATGTAAAATTTTTTAAATTTTGAATCTTATTTTGTTATTTTGAGTATTTGTGTTTAAGTTTTAATTTTTCTTGCTTAGAGTTGCGAATACAAGTCGGGAAAAGATCTGAGCATTAGAGAGTCTATAAAACATGATCTCTAAATTGAAAATTTCTTTTGAATTTTACGGTCCTGAATCTCAAATGTCTCAGAGGAACGAAACTTGTATTCGGAACTCATTAATCAACTTGGTTTAGAACTTCAAAACACTTCTCCCTTGATAATTTTTTTTGAAGCGTTGAACTGAGGAGATCAATACTTATAATTTTTATTATTATTATTTCTTTGCAATGCTTTCAGCTTTCAATATCGTCCAATGATTACTAGTACTACCTTAGGTTGCACCCTTATTCGAGAAGCATAATAGTTAGGACCTTCACAGGAAAAAAAACTACAAACATGCATTTAAACACAACTTTTACTTTTTTCTTAAATTTTTTTTAATTTTTAGCGAACCTGCAGCAATTGCGCATTTCGTCTCTTACTTTCTAAACTTTGTTCTAATATTCTTTTACGAAAATGTCTTCTCACTTTCAGATTCTTTACATAGATATTAGCAATAGTCCTTTGAATTCCTAATTTTAATTTAAATGCAACCCTTCTAAAGGACAGCAACCCTTCTAAAGGACATTATTCTTTTCATGCAGCAAACCGAAAGCTTTTGCCCAATCATCATTATGATTCAAACAAAGCCTTCCGAGCTTATTTATAGATCCTGCTACTTAATCCGCATCACTTTCTACTTTCCTGTCGCTTCGCAGACGCGTAATTAATCGCTTAGCTCTTTTGATATATCGTTTGAAAAATATGATGGCTCTTATATAAAATTTTGGGGCACTTATAACACCCCTAATGTTGCACCAATTAAGAAGATCTATGCTATGCTATGAAATTCGTCGACCAGAAATATAAAATGATGTTTTAATTATCAAGTTAGTTGCGCTTTTTCCTGCCTACTATGTAACAGTTTCAATCTGTCTTCTATGTTGCAACTTAATTTGTTACTCGCAGAAATTCAATGAATTGCCGGTTTATCGTTTAGCATAGTTAATTTCATTTTCGCGGATGTTAGGAACATTTGGCAATAAATCGGATTTCTTAACCCGACATCACCATTTCCAGTTGCCAGAGCCGCTGCAGAAGATAAGTAACACGATTTTGTTTTTATATTTTTTAAAAAAAGTGCTTCGCTCATAACAACATACCAAAGTGAGTAATTTTAAAAATTAGTGTACTCGGATTCGTTTACATTCTGCGACAGTGTCTATTCACACTCTAAGCATGAGAAAAAAATAGGCTCCTAATACGAAGAATATAGGTCAACTGCAAAATTTATGGGATTGCAAATTTATAAATTTACTTTTTCTGCGCACTATAGTTCGTGTAAAAAATGAAGTAGAATGATAATGAAATTGCGTAATAACAGGCACAGTGCAACCTCATCATATATTTCTTCCTACCTCCCTCCCTTCCGTTTTTTCCCAAAACCGCATTGCACTTATATTAATTATTTTGATATTTATTCATTTTACTTTACTTTGAAAAAATCTGATGTGTACACATGACTTCCTTGTACGGAATATTAAATTATACGAATTTTGCATTTCATTTAAATTTACTGGATTGAATTAAATCTACTTCGTCGACAGCGCATAAACCACAAAAGAATAAATGCACTCTTTAAAATTCACTATATTTGTTACCGTAGCGACACTCTGGCGCTAGGTTCACTAGCGTTACATCTCATTCATTTTATAACTGAGAATGCACAAAAATTATGTATATCATCTGAAGAATTAATTACCTAATCGTTGCAACATGTTCTATTCAAATACTATAATAAATCTAAAACGATGTGCAAATTAAACAAACAAACAAAAAATAAATAAATAAACAAAAGAAAAGAAAAAGTTTTTCACAGATGATTCAGTATTTCTCATTCAATTAATTCAGTTCTCACTTCGCAATAAAGCAAAAATACATAAAAACTCAAATATCTGTATTAAAAATTACGAAGTAAATCTTAAAACACTTATTTCCTCGAATAAAGTCTAGAATGGATTACGCAAGATTTAATTCGCAGTAATAAAAGAAGGCGTTATCTTTGCTGTTGCGAAATTTAGTTTCTCTAGACTGGCAACAAATCCACTATTCTGCTAAGTTTCAAATGTAAACAAATACGGCTGCCATGGAAAAAATGATTAGGGTTAGCCGCACTTAAAACAACTTTTATATTGTTGCTAATTTTAAAAATCTTGCATGCAGATTTACTAAAGGCATAGAAACCTTAACCGGAAGATAAGAACAACATAATTCAATCATTTTTATAAAAAAAAAAAAAAAAAAAAAAAATGCTCAGTTTACCAACATATAAGAATAAAAAACTGAGCTCACGGAGGAGAGTAACCGAGTGGATATATATATATATACATATTTATATACTTTTGGTGCGACCGGTTGCAACCAAAATAGGAGGTCCACATCTACATGTTATAGCAGTCCTATATACAAAATTTCAACGTTCTGAGGCTACTCGTTTTTCAGTTATGCGAGATACATACATACGTACGTACATACAGACGCGATGAAAAAAATCTCTCCAGAATACATTTTAAATCAGTTTTATAATTTTTTTGGGGAAAAAGAGTCCTTTATTCTGTCCTTACGTTCAGATATCACGCAAAAACATCGTTAAATTGCATTCGATAGCGGTCAAAAAAGGTATTTTCGTTGAAATATGATATTCGAAATTTTTCGCGATTACACTATTTCCTTTTTACTTCGTACATGGAAGTAAAAGTGCGAAACAAAACAATGCCGCTTTTAAATGTGAAATTGTTTTGCTTTTAGTTTGAATGTTATTATTCAAGGTAAAGGTTTAGTTTTACGAGTTAAGATACAATTGGGCTTATTTTCTTTCAGAAAAACAGCAAAAATATCTGCGTTGATTTTTTAAAAATTATTTTCACATTTTTTATTACTTTCTTGCACGAAGTACTGCAATCGCGAACAATTTCGATTACGACATTTTAAAGAAATTATTCATTTTAACTGTTCTCGAATCCTCTTTGATATGTTTTGCGTGATGTCTGTACCTAAGGACAGAATAAAGGATTCATTATTCCAAAACGGATTGCAAGGATTGATATGGAATTTTTTGTGATGTCTATGATGATGTACACATACGTATGTATTTCGTATAACTCAAAAATGATTAACCGTAGAACGATGAAATTTTGTATTTGGCATTGCTGTAACATCTAGTTATGCACCTCCATTTTTAACCAGAAGTACGTGTGTATGTACAAAAATAATGAAAATAATGAAATGAATGGAACTCCTATTAATATAATAACTCATATATATACACCCATCCCTTTACCTGGTCCTTATTTTTGCAATAGTTGCTCGTAGACGTATATTTGTATTAAATGACGAATGTCGAATTAAAAACAAATTAATTTTGAACAAAAAATGGAAATCTGGTTATGAAAAAAAATATAAAAAGCTTGACTCCCTCGGATATTTAATTACAAAATTTGCAATTTTTGACGTCATTTTCAGATTGCTTTGAAGAATCGGTTAATTAAGTTTGAATAATATGAGGAAATAAGTTTAAATGAAGTGAAACAAAAAGCGTGCGTAATTTAAGGCCGTCCAAGTGTCCACATGTGGTGCCCATACGAGATTTTTTTAAAAATAGTTAAGTTTATTTATTTTAATACTTTAACTCTTTCTCGAAGTGTTAGCACTATAATCTGAAATTTACAATCTGGAAATTATATTTTTTTCTTTTTTCAAACCAACTGAAAAATTTAAAATCATAGTCATAAGTGAAACATGAATCAATGCGTCAGAGTGCTAAATAAATATGCTTTTGTGCAAGAGCGTTCTTTTACGGTGACTAACGCAGGAAACCAAAGCAAGCGTGTGTGATAAAGTAAATAGGTCATCATAGCAGCATAACACCTTGTCTCAGATATGGCCATCATGACACTGCAAATTGGAAAGAATAGAGAAAGAACGAAATCCTGTATAATATTTAAGATATTTGAAACAAGAAAAGTAAAAATTTTCACCAACTACTACTGAATCTTTTCTTGTAATACTTTACATTGTTTACAAATAAGCAAATGTAATACAATACTCGATAAGTACTCATACAAGTAACTTAAACGAGAAAGCAGAAAATAAAATACATTTCATATGGTTTAAAACTAACCACTTAAAATACATAATTATTTTAATGGGTCAGTGTCATTTCATAAAATATTTAATATTTATAATTAGATATCTCATGATGTTAATGAATTTTTATTCAAATCAAAAATCAATCATTAATAAGTAGAAAAAATATTTTTAAGAAATACGTTTATTGCTTTTAAGTCGCTTGGTTTATGTACTCAATAAGACAGGTTAAGTTTGAAAGATCAAGCTAGTACGTGGAAGATAAAGGTATTTTAATTTAGGCAGTGGCAACACCTTGCTCTTAGAAACCTGAGTTTGTTCGTTCATTAAAAGTTAAATATCTTACATTTTGCCGAATGGCAATAGTCTGGCAGGCTGGAGATGTTTTATTTCCAGCAGAGCGCTTTTAAATCGCTGAACTTGTTAATAAAAAATTCATTAAATTCGCATAAGATATGATATAAAATACGTAAAAAAAATTCGGGCTATATGTTCGGGTGGAGGATTGTGTGTATTCATATTTGGTAGCAATTTTTACGGTACAAGCAACACACACACATATATATATATATATATATATATAAGTCCAAGACATAACGTACGAAATTTAGAATTACTTTTTCACTAAAACAAAAATTGAAATTCGTAATTAATAAATTTCAAATAAACCTATAAATACAAAAAAGAATTTTCATAATTGTTAAAACCAAAATTTTTAAACAAGCATACCCCAATTCAAACATTTTATGAAATTTAAAGAGCTCAAAAGAAGAGGAATTCGATCAACTTCAGTGCCACTTCATCAGGGGAAAAGGAACAGTGAAATCAAGTGAAATCTGTCTTCTACAAAAATCCTT
>KK119089.1:877745-888745 GCA_000611955.2 Stegodyphus mimosarum | reverse complement strand
CATAAAATATATAAAATTTCATTTAATATAAAATATAATCGTATCCTTAAATTTTATAAAATTTTTGAACTGGGGGGTATGCTTGTTTAAAAGTTTTGGTTTTAACAATTTAAAAAATTCTCTGTTGCATTTATAAGATTATTTGAAATTTATTAATTATGAATTTCAATTTGTCTTTGTGAAAAAGTAGTTCTAAATTTCTTACTTTATGTCTTTATGTTATTTGTGAGAAAATACTAGGAATTTTTATATTTTATTTTGGAAATATTGCTTTTTTTAATAATAACTATTTTTGGTCGCTCGCAGGGCAAGCGAAAAAAAGAAGTTAACCAAAAAGGTTTTAAAAAAAATCGAGAAGGTAAAGAAAGTTAATCATCCCCATTTACACTTCCGCATTCAGCACATCATACCACACTTTCACCACTGAAATAGCCATTCAGCAATGCACGACAGATTACGATACAGCACAATGATGACAACACATTAGCATGTTTTTATCATGTCCAACAGCTGATGAAAGTTAAGTAGGAAACGTGAAGTGTATAAAAAAAAAGAGCTACAGCACGAGGAAGACGGCCAAGGACAAAACAACTGCAGAAGCAAAATTGATCCAACGCTTCCCATTAATTAAAGAATGAACTTTTAATTGCGTTGGCTCGGCTGTATCTTCACCGAGGGAAAAAAAAAGAATTAAATTAGACAAGATCAGCAGCGTCTTCTTCCTGTTCCTACTTTCTTTAAATGCAAACTTTCTTCGTATGAAGTTTCAATCTGTAAAACTGGTTTCCGCAAGTAAAGTTTGCAAATCCTTGAACACCAGTTAACCTCCGATTAAACAGTTAGGTTAGCTGAATACGACAAAGCCACCCGGACAATCTGCCTAAGAGAAGGGATGTCTTCGGGAAGGATTTTCTGAGGTAAACTGGCTCGCATTAACGTCACACATGGGAATAACCACCAAAACTAACCATGCAATCAGCCCGGTCGCCTGGGATCGAAAGCAGGTGTAGCTCCCAGTAGTCAGCGATCTTAACCAATTGGCACCGGTCGAGAACCTTCTAGCGGTCGATGAGATAGGGGCCAGTGATAATCAAGGGGTCGATAGCCGAATATGCACAGAGATTGATCGGCATAATAAAGATCTCATTGATTACAACCAAAATTATTAATATTGTAAAAATGATAATTCATTTATTGACATAGCTGTATCGTGGTGTAGTGAAGAAGAAATCATAAAATAAATGTAAGGGGAAAAATATACAAAAATTACTTAAAAATAAATAATATATTATTAATGGATAACTAATCAATAACTCCAATTTTTTAAAAATCAGTAATGAATTATTAATACATAACTTTGTTATGAAAAAGCTGCAATATAAAAAAGTAAAACGCAGGAACAACGCCCCCTCTGCCAAGAAAAGAAAAAAGAAAGAAAAAGAAAATCACAAAACCTCTTCACACATATTGTTGTATATGTTAGCAGCAATGTATGAAAGCCGGCTTTCTATAGAATACTTAGGCATTTTACAGAATGTCGAAAACCGGCCGACATAGTATGAAATAAATCTAAGATCCTTTACAAACATCCATACATATAATACAACATGTATATTTCGTACATAATCGAGATATTTAATGCATTCATTCCATTATTCCATACCTTGTTTTCTTTAATAAGCAACACAAAAATCTTGCTTTGTACAACATTCATTTTTGTTTACATTTTTTAATAAAAGTTACTCAATGGTAGTTAGTTTTCCATTATTTTTTTTTCAAAATAACATTTGCATATTTGAGGAAAGCACTTGTTCTAAATAACAACCTTATCATAACCTTCTTCTTTAAACTTTTTCTAAGTAGCATTTGTCATTCTTTAGAATGCCTAGGTATTATACGCAGTGCTTACCGAAAGTGTATAATAGTTTTCATACTTCATACTTTGTCTAAAAACGCTAGGTATCACGTATGATGCCTAGGTATTCTACAGAATACTGGTATTTCATACATTGCCGGTAACATACATTACAAGCTACTCGCAAAATTTAAAAAATCTTAATGTTCCCTGAGACATTAAAAATTTAAATATTATGCCAGCATGGCTCGTACAGCCGCTAAACTGCGATGTATTCGATCTTCACATTATTATGTAAGACGAGTTGATTGCATTGAAGGACAAGCACAACTCTTATCCAAAACACATGGGTACGCCAAGTTTCGGAATTTAAAAGTCATCCGAGAGAAATACCCCAAAATAAAAGTTGTTACCAAATCAACATCGTTGATTTTTCGTTTTTCTTACCTAATAAAAGCAGGCTTTCGTCAAGTCGATTATTCATTATAGTAAACAAGAATCAAGCTCGATACTTGAACGAGGCGCTTTAAGAAGCAATTTTATGGCAAAAATCTTTAAAATTGCATTACTACATCAAGCGCAACCAAGGAAATGATTCAAATCGAATTTCTATGGCATTTGTGAATTTGTTTCTGAAAATTTGTTCATACTTGTCAAAATAATACTACTACTAATAATAATACAAAAAAGAAAAAAAATCATGAAAACCTTCAGATAATTCGAGACCATTTAGGCTAACGCTCCTTTGGGCTAAAAATATTTTAAACAGCTTACCTATATAATTTCCGATAGATGCGCGATAACCCATATAATTTTCGATAGTTTCGCGCGCTGGAGATAAAAATGCTATTTTCCGCAGCGCTGCCACTGCTCGCTTTGAAATCGTTGAATTTGTTAATCAAAAATTCGTTAAAGTTTTACAAAATATTAAATCGACAATAAAACACATTCCAAATTCGAGCTTCCAGGTGCCCAGGTTCGGGTGGAGGATTACGTTATTCAGAATTTGATGGATCTAGGTATCGTAGCTTTTTCCCAATGCGCGAAACATGCATACATTCATACAATTTCTTTACTAGTAAATTTCGTTAAATATAATACAGGGCGATAATATTTGGTGGCAACAATCTGAAATGAAACGGACATTTATAGCGAATCGACGCAAAATGCCGTTTCAACACTAATAACCCTTCTGGCCTAATGCCCTTTTGGGCTTTAAAAAAAAAACTGAAAGCTTTCAGATTTTACATAATGCCCACAGGAGCTTTTTTTTTAGCGTTTTGTAGGTTAACTTTATTTATTAAATATCATGTTCTTCGCACTTAAAGCATAACATTCAATTCAACAGCAATATCACAAAATAATTTTAAAATGAACATATCTTTAGAATTTCCCACACACAGTTTCGCGCACTGGTATCTCCGGTACAGTGTTGCCATTCCTCTCTTTGAAATCGTTGAGTTTGTTAATCAAGAATTCTTTAGTGTCTGACAAAATATGAAATAGACAATAAAAGAAATTCCACATTAGGCTTTCGGATGCCCATATTCGGTGGAGGATTTACGTTATTCAAAATTTGACGGCTCTAGGTACCGTTGCTTGTAATGCTTGTTTTGTAATTAAAGCAAACTCCATTGGAACACAGCAAACTTTATTTAATAGATCAATTTCATAACTGCAACATATAAGTCGAAGAAAAGGTAACATCAAACATTAACAGCCAAAACGTATTCTATCTCTTTTTAAATTAAAAATCATTATCTTACTTCGTGCGAGAACCGCACGCAGCTCTCGTGTTGGCGTTTCAAACATTGCCATTTATTAACATATAGATTTCAAATTCAACTATTTCAAAAGTTTAAGATTATTATTGCAACAATATCTAAAGCTGTTACAATCTCTCCCCCAACGGAGAAACTTTTCCGAAGGGAAAAGTTCTTGAACGCGACTTTTTAGATGACTTTTCATATTTTCTTCGACTTTTTCCATGCGACCTTGATCGTGAACGGAAAACTAACTTGGATGGTGTTACAGATCGGCTGGGTGACCTCGCCTTTACTCTTTTATCTCTGCTTACACTTCTACTTTTATGGCGATAGCCAGAAGAACTCCTTCTGTGACGATCATGGCTCCTAGATCGACTATGTGAGATACTCCTCTTGTGACGGTGTAATCTTGACCTAGACCTTGTACGAGAACGATGTCTAGAACGAGGATAGTATCTATCTCTTTCAAGTTCAGGACAATCACGAGCCCAATGTCCTGTCCGTCTACAGCGATAACATTCTTCACTATTCTGACGTGATGATCGTCCATAACTCTCTCTTCTATAACTTGAACTTCGCTGATATTTAGAACCACCCCCTGAGCGATAGGATGGCCCTCTAGCCCATTCCCCAACAATGCTCTGGCCTCGAATTTCTCGTCCATTTTCATACTTTATGGCATCCTCTGCATCTCGTCTATCATCATAATCAACAAATGCATATGCCATGCCAGTCCTTCCAGAACCTCTTCTTCCTGATGTTCCATACATTCCGTATTTGACATCGCATCTTAGAAGCCGGCCATATTTTTCAAAAACTTGTTCCGCATCTCTTTTCGTTTGAGCTCTAGTAGTCACTGTATTAACCTGGTGAGAGTGATTTTCAGGTTCTTTTTTTTCATTCAGTAGTGCAGCAGTTCGGTTGCCTAATAAATACCTTCCTTTGTCGAGTTCGTTTCCAATAATGGCAGCCTTGGTTATTACATGTCCGAGATCGCAGTTTAGTTCGACTTCAGCCAAGGGTAAACAGGTTGGATTTAAATCTAATGGTTGTTGCACCCACACTTTTTCACCTGTCAGCATTTCTGGCGTGATGTATTTACGACAAACTATATCAATACTAGCACCTGAATCTCTTAATATAGGAATTTTGTAGCCATTTACGTATCCAATACTAGTATAAGGTAACAGAAATTCATCGTCCGGTCTTGAACTAATTCTGTTTAGATTAGCAGAAGATTCAGTACTATTCTTAAGTTTTGGACACTGAGGTCTTAGATGCTGATAGGACCCACAGTGGTAACATTGCAGTGACTTTCGTTTTTCATATTTATCATCTGGACGTGGACTACTAGGTTGATAGATCTTGCTTCCCGAATTAAACTTTGAAGGCCATTTATTTTCAGCATTATTTTTATCATCGGAATTTGTTTTACTTTGAGTTTTTGGATTGTATTTCCCTTTCCGCCGATCGGCTGCAAGATTTTTTTGGAAGTTTCCACGGACGTTTTCGTAGGCATCAAGTTTTTCGGCTAATTTCTTGGACGAAATCATTTCTACCCATTCGTCAAGAAAATGATCTCGAATTTCAGGAGGGACTCGACGCTTAAGCTGATCAATCACCATCAAGTCCAACAACTGTTCAAAACTCTCAACTCCCAAACCAGTTACCCATTCCTTGCAATAATTTTCTAATTCATAGCTGAAATCCACCCATGTTGATTCGGTACTTTTTTGATGCTTCATGAATTTCTGCCTAAACCTTTCAGGACTTAATTTAAAACGCTTTAGCAATAAAGTCTTCACATGTTCATAATCTTTAGCTTTATCAGAGGGTTCTCTAGCTATTATTTGTGTTACTTCGTAAGGAAGTAGTCCTAGCAAATGAGATACAAATTCTTCTTTATCAATTTGAGCCCATTCTGCTTGCCTTTCAAACAGTGATAAATATAGACTGATATCTCCTTCTTTGTCGTCAAATTTCTGCATCAGATGTCGCAATTCCGTTTTCGCCCGGACCTGTCCGGTGGTTTGAGACTTTATCTCAGCTTCAAGTTTTAATCTCTCTAAATCATATTGTTCTTTCCTTCTTCGTTCCTCTACTTCTTCCTGTCTCCTACGTTCCTCTACTTCTTCCTGTCTCCTACGTTCCTGTACTTCTTCCTGTCTCCTACGTTCCTCTACTTCTTCCTGTCTTCTACGTTCCTCTACTTCCTGTCTCCTACGTTCCTCTTCCTGTCTCCTACGTTCTTCTTCCTGTCTCCTACGTTCCTCTTCCTGTCTCCTACGTTCCTCTCTTTCTTCCCTCTCTTTTCGGTCCTCTATTATCGTGTTTAAGACTTCTTTGACGAATACTTCGTCATAATCTCTGCTCTCAATAATTTTCTGTTTCAGATCAACTATTTTCAAATCAGCAGTCACCTGAACACCTAGTTCAGTTGCGAGATTCTGCAAATCCTCCTTACGAGCTCTTCCTAAGAAAGACATTTTTTTCTACTTCTTAAGTTTACGAACACCCTGTTCTTTACGCTTCCTCAAAATAGCTCAACTTAATTGCAATAAATAAATAAAGTGCTCTGGCAACAAGGAATTAAATGCACTTGTTTAAATGCTCAGAATAAGCAATACCACATTTATTCCGAACAACCTATGACTGTTACCTTCAGTTGATATGCAGTGATGCACCATAAAATAACATACAATAATTTACGACTCAAATATATATGTAAAAATGCAAGATAAACTTGAATATTAAAGTTCAATGATGAACACTTCAAACTATCGAAGTCCAATGATGGACACTTCAAACTAAGTCCAATGATGGACACTTCAGACTAAGTCCGATGATGGACACTTCAAACTAAGTCCAATGATGGACACTTCAAACTAAGTCCAATGATGGACACTTCAAACTAAGTCCAATGATGGACACTTCAAACTAAGTCCAATGATGGACACTTCAAACTAAGTCCAATGATGGACACTTCAAACTAAGTCCAATGATGGACACTTCAAACTAAGTCCAATGATGGACACTTCAAACTAAGTCCAATGATGGACACTTCAAACTAAGTCCAATGATGGACACTTCAAACTAAGTCCAATGATGGACACTTCAAACTAAGTAAGGAATAGTAAACTGAGTTTAGAACACAGAAAACTTTTGCACAGTTATACTAAAATTTGCAACGATGCAAAACACATTTTCGTATGCTTTTCTGCAGTGTTTAAAATCAAAATTCGTTCAAATAACTTTATAATATCGTTTGAAATTGGGAATAAAGAAATGCTATACCTTGCTTTCCAGGAGATGTGCTTTCATTTCAAAAGCACGCACGATTATTCTATCTCGTCGGTGCCTCCAAAAATAATTAAGACTGTAATGCTTGTTTTGTAATTAAAGCAAACTCCATTGGAACACAGCAAACTTTATTTAATAGATCAATTTCATAACTGCAACATATAAGTCGAAGAAAAGGTAACATCAAACATTAACAGCCAAAACGTATTCTATCTCTTTTTAAATTAAAAATCATTATCTTACTTCGTGCGAGAACCGCACGCAGCTCTCGTGTTGGCGTTTCGAACATTGCCATTTATTAACAGATAGATTCCAAATTCAACTATTTCAAAAGTTTAAGATTATTATTGCAACAATATCTAAAGCTGTTACATGCTTTATCACAATGCGAGAAACATAGAACAACGTTTATGCAGATTCTTCATTATTTTATTTCTTTCAATATTATACAGAGCTGTAATATTTGGTGCAGACGGTTTGAAAAGTGAATCAACGCAAAATGCCAAAACGAAATTAAAAGCCCTTCTGGGCCAACGCCCTTTGGCCTAATAAACCTCTTTTTCACAGCTTTTGTTCATATTCTTAGTCTAATTGTTATTTTGAAGTTATTTATACGCAATTATGTGTATTATGATTATGTTGTATGCTGTATATTATAGAGAAAAATGTAAAGGAGCTCAATGACGAAAACCATTCCTTTAAAATGGGTCGACGAAAGAAAAATGACTGGAATCTCTGCATTAGAATAAAATAAGACTAGCTAAGGAAAATAAAAACTATCTACGTAAAATTTGCCGGGTCTTACTACAGTCAAATCCCGATTAACTGGTGTCGGATTCAAGGGGTTGCATATTAACCGTATCTTCTGTAGTTCTAGTTCTTCGATCTTCGAAAAAAACAAAATACTTCATAACGTTGCCGCGTCATAAGGTAGTGGCTACAAACTGAAGAAGCCGGTGCTCAGTTAAGTCAGCCCTATTACTTATTTTGCCCCTTTATTTTTTTATCAACGTTCAAACTGCGATACGCATCTCTTTGAAATAAACGTCATAGCGCTTTACGTGAAGTATCGTGATAATAGCTGAACAGAAAAACAGCATCGGTGGCAGTTTCGTACACCGCTATACATGAGGGTATACGTCAGGAGCTACGTCAGCAATTTTTCCCGCACAGCTGTAGAACAAGAAGGAAGATTGCGCCCCACCTGCATTGGCAAAAAGTAAAACTCGCAAATCATTGTTAAGTACACGAAAAAAGCAAATAACTGCAACATTTGTTCCAAATTATTATCGCAACGGACATAAAAGGAAGCCAAAGACCTCACAATTTTACTAGAAATTGTTATCTTATACTTATTTGTCTCGTAGTCGAAAGTCGATTTCACGGGTACTTGGACAGTCTGAGTGAAATACTTTCCTTTAGACATTTAAGTGCACATTTTACACGGGTATATATTTTTTTAAAAATTCAGATAACATTTTCTAGCGGAGTACCGCTTGCGTGGCTAGACGCCTAGAATAGTTATTATGAAAAACATACATGATTCTATTCAGACTATCTAACGTTACTTCAAAAAATATTTAATATTTCTGATTAGACATCTCATGATTTGTAAAAGCATTTTGATTTAAATCAACCACCTTAAACAGTAGAAGAAATATTCTGAAAAACGGAATTTATTGCTTTTAAATCATCTCGTTGATTATACTAGAGCAAAAAGATTAAATTTGAAAGATACGCATCTTTACGCTTTACTGAATGACAACACGTTGGCGCGTGGAAGATAAAAGTATTTTATTTCCAGAAGTGGCCAGATATTGCTTTTAAAAGGCCCAAGTTGATTGTTAAAATTTTGAGGTAAGTATTTTACAATTTGTCGAATGGCAACAGCTTGGCGCGCTGGAGATAAAAATATTTTGTTTCCAGTGTGTTGCCACTGCTCGTTTTTAAATCGGCGATTTGGTTAGTTAATCAAAATGTCACGGAAATTCGTACAAAATATGAAATAAATGAAAAAGAATTTTGAAATTCAACATTCGGGCTTTGAGGTGAACATATTTGGATGGAGAGGTAGCGCAGTTTTTTCGCAATGCGATGAACATGTACGGAAACATACAGTAGTTTATTAGTAGAAAAAGATATGCAAACAAAATTTTGTTGCCACCGTTTTCGCTTAATATTCAATAATTTAATAAGTAATTTTATACGCGACAAACCTGAGATATCTGCAAAATAATTTTGTCTGACTTTTCGACACGATCGACGTAAAGCACCTAAAATCTCCTTTACCTTTGGAGAAGTAACATTTATTTACATTTGTGGAGGTCATGCTTCGGCAGTTTCTCCTATAAAAGAATAAAACATTTTGTCTCATCTTGCATATTGCCGCCACATATATTCTCCTAAAATATTATGAATGTGGTTGTTGTGTGTTGGTGAACCGTTCACGATTTGTTTTTTTATTTCGCCATATGGCACCAGTTTCTTTATAAATAATTTCACTAGGAGGCCTATTTTCACTTTTGCTCAATATATAGAATTCCGTGCTCTTCTAAGAAAACCACTGCTTCTTTTTCCGTCGATAACAAGCTACGTATGGTCAATATTTTAAAGGGAAAATTAATAATGAAGAATGCGAAAAAATGAAAGATATCACGAATAACCTATTTATTACTTTCAAAATTACGGAATGTTAAAAGTTGCCAACATTTAAAAAGAAAATAATTAACGATAGGAGGATATTATGCGGTCAAAAGTGAGCGTGAAAATAAAAAATGTGGCACATTATAAATATTACAAAAAATTACTGCTTCTTTTATAATTGATTATAACTTAGAAGAAAAAAGCATTACTGAATCGATGATATCACAGCGAACAACATCGCAATCAAAACCGCGTAAAAATCAAATCCGTTTCACGGTGAAAATCTGGAGATTATATTTACCAATTCTGGCGACTAATCTTCAGACTTTGGCGATTGTCCGAAATGGCCGCTTTAAGCCTGAAATACACTTATGCGCCTTTCATATCCAGGCAAAATGTAATTTGTTGCCATTTAAATGTGATAAGTATTTGCTGCAAGCGTCATGCGCAGGCGATGCAATGGAGAAAAAAAACACAGCTAAGTTTTTACTTTCGCTATTCATTTTTATTCCCTTCCCAAGTCACGCCTAATTTATTTTCTTTAAATCAAATTAATGTTTCGTAATGCCCATCTTAATTCATTTTATTAATTTACATCTGCGTTAACTGAAGTTCTTTTAGCGTTATTCTGCGTTGCCTCTGTAAGGAAAGAAAAATACATAAATACGTGTACATAATGAAATAATCGTTTCGGAAAATTTATCGTCTCTTCTTTACCTCGTTTCTTACCATCCAACTCCTAAAAAAGAATCTTTATTGCCTTAGGCATCATCTATAGTCTTCTTTTAAGCACCATGAAAGACGCTCTTAATTAAGAGTTTATCTTTGACAATACTAAAAATGGAAGTTGTAGGTATTAGACGCAGTAAATAAAGATACATGTTTACCACATTTTCTTCCTTGGTGGGGAGGAGGAAGTAATAAAATGAGATACAAAGAGGAAAAAATGAAATGTTTTCTGTGTACGTATTGATTAAACTTCAGCATTTCTTTAAGAATTGAATAAGTAGATTTAATTAAAAATAACGTATCTGCGGAAAAAAGAAAAAAAATATTTACTAATTTAAAACTGAGCTATATAAATTCACATGTTCTTATCACATCATCGATAAAAACATGCTTGGGATAAATGGTTACTTAAAAAGACATAATTCTGAAGACAAATGCGCCTCTTTATATAAATCGATGTTGTCAAAAACCCACTGTCAAAACGATTATTTTTCAAAAGGCATTTCATATATGGCATTAAAAATATTTTAATTAAAAGTAATAGGATTGAAAATACTTTAAGAATTAGAAATTAGATACGTATTATAAATCATATGTATTAAAAATAAATATGGGTTGGCGCACATGAAATGGCCGCCAGGTAACTGGTATCTCCACACGTGATAATGTCTTTCAAAAACCAAAGAATACTTTAAAGAAAGTATCAA
>KK119089.1:855618-877718 GCA_000611955.2 Stegodyphus mimosarum | reverse complement strand
CATTCAAGCATTTCTGCCAACGTTGTGTTAGACTGTGTACTCCTTCCTACAGAAGATGTGATCTCAAGAATTCATCAACTGTTTGAGAGGCATGGCCGTGGTAAAAAAACCGCCGAACAGATGGATATCTCTCCACGTGGAGAAAACATTCATGATCTATTGGTCATCATATGTCTGGTGATGAGCGTGGAAAAGCTTCGTAAAGAGCGTAATGTCAGCTGAGACTTCGTGATACATAAAGACAAGTTTTTGTCATGTGAGCTCACGAGTGCTGTTGCTTCAGTTGAAGCTTCTGGGTCATTTTGCGCATTTTGGCACAACAATGGTCCGAAGACATGCTAATGACGGCAGCTGCTTGATACCACACGTCCTCAAGAGCAGCTTCAGGAAGCGCACTGGGTGTTCGTGCGCATCTAACCAACCCCCCCGATACAAACCCACAGAAATGCATGAAAGAGATCAGAAGGTGCTTTCCAACACCTTCCAGCCTCTTATAGACAATCTGATTGTACAGTCAATGACTGGATCTGCGACGATTATCGTACCAGACCCACTTTTTAATCCTTGGCAGCAACTCAATGTAGAATTCTCTCTCTCAATTTTTCTCAGCATGAGAGGTGTATCCGATACACCTTGTTAATGGAAGTTTGAAATCTTTATATTGCTAACTGCATCTACAGAGACAAGACATTATGTTTCTGGAGTATCACATGGGTACTTCTTTACTCTGAACATCGTCTCAAAAAGACTGTGGTATATCTTACAATGGTGTGTCGCCTACACGAAACTTCGCAAATCACAAACGGTATATTCTTCAGCTGTATGGGGCCCAATTTGAACTCTTAAAAAGAAAAATCACTCTCAGTTGTGCAGAGCCCATGGTCTCTTTTGAAAGTTCGCGGCGATACAACACTACTAACTCGCAGCCAAATAAATAACGCAGCTTATCACTCATAAGCCAACAACCATGTGATGTCGTCCATGCGACATAAGCGGTTACTTCCAAAGTACATTAACTGACAGTCTCCACCATAACTTTAAATCTGCTATTTCAAAGTAGCAAACCAATATTAAATTAATGCATCCATGATAGATATTATTAAATGATAAAACTGGCATATCATTTATTAAGAAATACGTAAAATGCTTATAAATATCGCAAAATTAATTAAGCAGTTTACAGGAAAACCCGTTTATCCGAATTAAGACGGACACATTTCGGATAATACTTTTTTCCTTGAACAACCGGGCTTCATTTAATAAAAAAGCGGAGGAAGGGGGAAAAGGCTTACTTTTGTATTCAGTTGTATACTTCAATACATTTATCATAAAATAAGTTTATCAAAAAGTAAACCTTTTCAGTGTTTTATTTTAATTAAATCATACAAAGCTAGTAATGTGCATGTATAATTAAGGGGAGGAAACTGCAAATACTTACTTTTAGTCAGAGTTAATCCTACTAAACTATTAAATCAATTTCCCATAGATAAGCACGGAAAAAAACATGATGAAAGAATAGAACTGCTCTGCGATCTATACGCACTTAACTTCAATTAATAAAAGCCTGGAAGCAAGTGACTTAACAGAATCATTCATTTGGCCAAGAGCAAAAACCAGATTGGGTTCCACGTAAAGACTTTAAGCACTTCCAACGTTTTTTGATATCTATGATATTGTGTCTGTACACAAAACTACGGGGTTTCACCATCACTTCATAATATCCTCCAAATAACCAGAAATCTGCTGTTACGGAAAACTTTATTTGGAACATATATGATATTAGATGTATGGTAATAGTAATAGATACAACAATACTATTACAATGGTATTAGTAATAGGCCTGAATAAGGTTTATGACAGATTTATACAAAATAGACATCATTATATCTGCAGATTAAAGTATATCTGATGCATAATGTTAACTCACTACTTTTAATCGAAAACGGCAGTTAGCATTATGATAAAAATATGACTCAACGGTAAACATAAGTTAAAAAAAAAGTTGCTATCTGAAAAAGTAATAAATCTGTCATTCCCCCAGCCGCCTCTTTAATTATGAACAAAACGAAGGGCTGAACCCAAGTGATTTACTGGATAATAAATATCAAAACTGAAATAAAAAAATTGATATGACCAGCCCATAACCTTTGGCCAACTTATTTTAAACAGCAACGAATTTGAAGTGAAGTATTACTTCTTTTTGATCGTTTGGAAACAAAATTCGATTAATTAAGGTAAAATAACACGCTGAACAAATATTAATTTAGAAATCAAACGACAAAAATCAGCGTTATATTTGCAAATTTTCATAGGTCTAGTATCAATGGTTTTAACGAACCATCAGCCTCAGCTGCCACTACAAATGGTGCCAAAATACAAAACTGCCATTTGCACTTGGGCAGCTGAAGGAGGTTCGGTAGAACCATCGATACTAGTCCTGTGAAAATTTGCAAATATAACGCTGATTTTTGTTGTCTTCTAAATTAAAATCAAGTTAGTTGTTCTATTAAATAGAATGGTATGTAAAGGGAGATTTCGAATTGTATTTTAGATAAGCTGACTGTCCATAAAAGGTGGTTTTCCTACAACAAACACCAGGCATGGCCAAACTGCAACTCTCCGAGACCTTAACTGAGGCTCGTGAGCTACTTGCGACGCTTTGCCCTTTGAAATACGATGTGTTTTCAATAAAAAATAGTTCCGATTTTTTAAATAAAAATGGAATTTGAAATCATGTAATGGCACGTTCCTTTATTAATCGCTAATTTAATTTCTTATATTATGTATGTAATAGTTTATAAGACATTTCTCCCATTCTATTTTTTTTCTTAGCTTGCCTTCGTGGTGTAATGGCCAGCACACTCTCGATGCGTATCCATAGGTCTGAGGATCGCGTCCCGGAGAGGGCACTGTTAATTTTCCACGTCTCCAGCATTCAAATAACCGTAATCACAAAATACAGTAATACGAAGTTAATCTAAAAAGTAGTGCTAATACTTTTATTTAATTATTCTCTCTAATATTCCTTTTTTTTCCTCAAATTAATTTTATTTAAGGCAGTTCTTACTTACATTCCTTCTGTGTGATCCCACTGTTCACAACAACTATGATCCACCTGGGGGATTTGTTATTTGTCGTAGGGTTATACTTTTATTCAAACTCTGAATGGCTTCAGTAACCACAGAAGAAAACTCTTTCGCCCTGCAGTACCAGCAGGGCTCCTTCAATTCGTGGAAGAATTTCAAATTCCAGAATTTTATTTTTGATGAAGTGAACCTTCCCGCTCTTGACACTTGTCTCAGTTTTCTACGGGAGTCTTTCAAAATTAATTCCCCATTCCTCAGAAATCAGGCATTTTTATGCAGCTCCTTCAGTTTCGGGAACCACTCACAGTAATATGCTTAATGAATCCTTTTCCCAAGCGAAACTGTATCTTTCGTAATAATTCCTTGGTAATCCTAGGCAGAGATCATAATTCATTTTACCAAATGTTGCGCATACTGAAATGTTTCAAGTCGTGGGAAGAATCACTGGTTTGACAACGATTTCAGGTTTACTCAAAATTTTTAATTCGCATTTTATCAACTGTAGTTATCCCAGATAGAAATCTTTCACCTTCATCATCAAATCTTCATATCAATAACGATGCATCAAACAATGAGGAATGGCCTATTTCAAGTCGTGGGAAAAATCACTGGTTTGACAACGATTTCAGGTTTACTCAAAATTTTTAATTCGCATTTTATCAACTGTAGTTATCAGATAGAAATCTTTCACCTTCATCATCAAATCTTCATATCAATAACGATGCAATGAGGAATCAACGGATAACAAACATGGCTCTTCGTCAAAGCTTTTGTCAAAATATGGCATATTGATACTGATGAAATCACTTTAGCTTGTGATATTTCTGCGTATATTTCGATTTCTTGAATGATGACCTTTTTTCTTTCTAGCTCGATATAAATATAACGCAAATGTTTGTCTTTCGAATTTAATAAACAAGCTCAGTGATTTGAAAGAAGATGTGTCTCCAATGCCCGAATTAAAATATTTTTATCTTCCACGCCTCAGTATGTTTTGCTCAGCAAAGAGTAAGATAATTAATTTTTCTTTCAAATTTATTTTGCTAATAATTAACAAGGTAAACAAGCGATTTAAAAGCAATAAATGCAGGTTCATTTAAATTATTATTAATTATAACCTTAGATTTAGATTACTTTTAAATGTGGTTTACAAATTAAATAACAAAATATATAAAAAATGTTGATAAATACCAAACTATATTAAAAGCCTTTTTTTTACATTCATAAGCTAAAAAGAATATTTAACAGTTAAATAAAAAAAATTCACCACACTCACTCTTCCCGAGAAATATGAAACCCAGACTGATAACCTCATAGAATTTTAAAAAAAATTGGAGACAGACGGACAATGTTTTTTAAGTTCGTAAAAACAGGTGCTTCTGCTTTATTTTCTTTTCCATCTTTTTCTTTAATATTTAATTTCCCAAGAGCGCAGGTGGATGTCTGACGAGTTTCATTTAGCTACCGCCAAGCGACACAGAAACGAGAACTTCCACCTGTCTCTACACCCACACGAGCTTTTCGTGAAGTTATTACTCCGCATTTCCCCCCTTAAGTCAACATACTAGCACTTTTCACGCCAGTAATTACACGCAGATAACGCAAAATAACGAAGTTTCAGAGGAGACAGCAAAATCGAAACCAAATATCTGCTAGGTATTGCGAAACAGGCATAAGTTTTGAATAACTAATGATTATTAGTTTATTTTTTAGTTGAATAAAAACAAGCGATAATAAAAGAGAGCAGTATTTCACTCCGGGCTGCCAGAAAAATCAAAATTTAAAGTTCAAAAATTAAGTAATTAAAAAAGGGGGACAGGAAGATAGAAAATCCGATAGGATTCCGATTTTAACGTAGCACAAGAGGGTTTGTTAATGTTTTTTACGCTTTCGTTGAGTTCATGTACCACCTGGTCTCGGCCTCACTCCTGCTGATAAAAATGTTTACCACCTTTTTTAAATTTATTATCACAAGATCCATTTCTTCGCACTTACGCCACATAAAATTCAACAGCAATATCAGATATTTTTTAAAAAGAGCGTATCTTTAGAATTTTCGATACAGTGTTGAACATTGTGCCATGTATTTTTTTAGATCAAAAGGGCTATTATTCTGAAATCTCACGTTTGCGTCGAATCACTTTTGTTGTGTGTGTCATTTTTAAAGATACTATATTGGGAAAAAATATATAATGTTTTAATAAATCCAGCTCGTGTCTTTTCACAGTTCCAGCTGGTAATTAATAAAAGAAATAAAGATTGTTATTTTATTATGTAAATTTACTGCTTTTAAATCGCTTATTCGTTTAAAAGAAAAATTAAATATCTTACGCTCCGCAAAATGGCAATGAGCTTAGAAAGGGTTTTATGTCTGATCACTATCTTATTTGATAGATTTTACTCAAAATCTACGCCTTCGGTATCATTTTGGAGTATTTTTACATTTTATATTGGCTTTTGCTCTTGAAAAGAGAGACTTTTGTCTTATCGCCTCTGAAAACAGCAGATTTTATTCAAAATCTTTATGAGCTTATTTCATTTTCGTGAATTATCTAATTGCCCTCGAAACGTAGTGAGTTTTACTCATAAATTTAAACCTATCTTGCTTTTGTGGCTAATTATAATTTTACACCGGCACGTTTTTCTTTTTAACAATAATATTTTTTCTATCTTTATTACTATTATTTATTATTATTTAAATAATGAAGAATCTGCATATATATATTGCATGTACTACGGTTTTTAAAATTTATTTTATGCTTTGCTCGAATTTGATGAAACTTATCGATTTAAAAACAATTAGTGACAATATTGTTCGAAATAAAACATTTTTATCTCCAGCGAATGAAACTATTGCTATTCAACAAAATGTAAGACATTTATCTTTCAATTTTAATCTACATACTTAACTACTTTATCTTTCAATTTTAATCTACATACTTAACTACTTAAAAGCAACGTGTTGTCATTCCCTAAAATAAAATACTTTTATATTCCATGCGCCAGCGTGTTATTCCGTAAAACATGAAGATTTAACTTTTAAATTTAATCTACTTTTTTTTTAAAATTATGTAAAAGCAATAAATGCAGTTCTTAAATACACTTTTTATACATTTTAATCTGACTGCTTTAAATAAATGCATATTTTTATGAAATCAGTGGACTCACTAGATGGACCCATTAAAATCATGATATATTTTTTCCTCTCTTATAATTAAGGTAGCATGTTCAAAATCCAGAAACAAAAGCCAAACAAATTTACCTGTACATTAAAGTCGTTAAAGGTTTCATAGCGTTAAAATATTGTAACAGCACTGAAAAGATTCGAATATAACTTTTATTATTTTAAAAAACGAAACAAGATAAACCAGGAAAAATTTGTATTGCAGATGTCTGTGTCCGTATTATACCTGTGTAAAATTAACGAAACGTTCGGATTTTAGCTGGTAACATAACTGCGGCTTTGGAAACGCATAAAGTACAACGAGAATTAAAATAGTTCAAATTTTGTCCTAACTACTGTCACCTCAATTGTAAATCGTGACCTGCCAATTCTAAAACATGAAAAAAAAAGTTAGGCTTTAAAAAGCTCCAGAAGAATTAGTCAAATCGGACTTTAAAGGAATAATAATACGTGATTTTGATGGAAAATATATTAAGGTTAAAATTTGGAATAACGAGTTAAATATTATAGTTTTTTGATAATTTCATTCAATTTTATATATATTTCTTTTTCAAACAGATAAAAGTCCAAATAAGAGAGAAAAATTTTTATTTATTAAAATGTTTTTAATTACGCTGAAAATAAAATTATTAATTAAAGTGTATAAAATCTTGAGATTAAAATTAGCAATGGACCCTTTACAAGTTTAATTAAAGTAAATTAAATACAAATATTAAATCTTCATTAATTATGTCATTCATTTTAGCACTGTGGAAAACCGTAGGCACTTGGAGCTTCCTAATTCTGAATACACACAATACTCTGGCCCCAGTGTGTGCACCTCGAAGTCAAAATTTTTGGAATTTGTTTTTATTTATTTCATATTTTGTGCAGTTTAAGGAACGTTTGATTAAGATCTCAGCTATGCAGAAGCTTTCTATTGCCACTCTGCGAAGCAATTCCAAAATTAAACAAAAAAACTCTGCGATATAAAAAAAAGTGTATTGCCATTCGGTAATACGAATATATTGGTCTTCAGGATTTAATCAATAAACTTATTGATTTAAAGGAAATATTAGCGACTGCCGAGATTAAAATATTTAAATCTTCCACGCGGCAACGTATTATCGTTCAGCAGAGAATGAGATATTCTTCCAAATTAATTTTGTTATTAACAAACTAACGAGTTCTTAATTTTTATCTACCTACATATTCATTAGCACCAGAAGCGCTATTAGTCTCAAACCTCACTTTTTATAGAAATAATACGATGTTGGCACCAAATGTTACATCTAAGAAAGAATAAAAGAAAAAAATCATACAGTTAAGCAATCATACAAGCGAATTTTGTATAAATAATATGCGGCAACACAAATAAAAGTATGTCGTCACCAAATGTCATCGTCATGTATTATTTAAAAAGATAATACAGCGAATATAAAAAAAGCTTGGCAATACTTTATCGGGAATTCTAAAAATATCCGATGTCAAAATACGTTTAACTTCTAAGCGTTAGTTTGTTGACATTTGGCGCAGTATAAGATTTCCAATTTTCTTTTAATCTGCCTGTTACTGGTTAAAAATTCAGCGACTTTAAAAGCAATAAACGCAGATTTAGATTTATTTCAATTGTTAATTACTAGCTAGACTCGTGAAATTACATTAGAGGAATTCATTAAAGTCATAAAATATTTTGTCTTTTTTATAATAATTATTTTAGGTGGCTAGCCGCGCAAACAATTAGTATACGAAAATCACGCTGCTTTTTATATTAAAGACGTTTTCGGAAAAGTATTAATATCACAAATAATGGGAATAAATGCGTACATATTTAGTTTTTTTTTACATCCTCCCTTCGCTGTTCTTTTTTTCTTTTTTATACTGCTAATTTTGTCGCGAATACTTTCGAAAAGTATATAATCCTAAATAGGATTATCAGCCGAGGCAACGGTAGTGAAAAATACATTTCAAGGCCGGCATATAAGATTATGAATCACATTCGGATACTTACAGAATTAAGAGATAAACCCTGACTGTAAATCTTCACTTTTTACTGCTACTGCTACAAAAATAAAAGCATTACTAGACTGAACTAAAACTATTTGTTTATTAAACTCTTCATTTTTAGTGGATAAAACGAATTTTATAAATTTAGCAAAGGTTAAAAGAGCATTATTAAGGAATATCATGTGATTTTTAAAATATTATTTTAGCCGTAAAATCACCTGGAATATTCTACGCCTCGGGAAAAAAAAAAAAGTCCGATGTCAAGAGATCGGTCATGTTGACATATCCCTTGCAAAGGTTTTCCAGAATGGCACAATCCCCTAGATTTTATAATTTCAGTATACTTCGGCTAATTCAATCCGTCAATACAAAATATGCAGTGAAAAAATCCCCAAACATCTGCTTTTGAGGGTATTTTACGATTTCTTGGTATAACTGAGGTCTTACTGATTCACCTTTGCTTCGTCTAACTGCGTTAGATGTGTAATCATGAACAAATAAATGAGTCTCATCGGTGAAAATGGCCTTTTTCCAGTCATTTATGAAACAAGATTTGTATTTTCTGCTTTTCAACCGTCAGGGAAAAGTTTTTCGCCACACATTTGAGAGATGACTATAGATATCAAAAGACAATAGATCTCTTTAAAAGTTCGTACCAAGTTTTTGTTGGGTTAATAATGTTACTTCAGAATAGGAAATCAATCAGATTTTGGAGTTGTTTACCTTTACCTTCCACATTTGCACTTCCTTTTCGGAGAAAATGATTCAGTTTCATTGTCTCTCTTCAGAATTCGAGAAACGCTCGATCTTCCATCAGCCGCGAAAGCAATACAATACTGATGTAGTGTAACTAATAAGTAAGATAGTCTTTGCTCTCTTCGTAGGCGTTATATTCATTCTTAGTACATAAAAAAATGAATGAATGCAAAATGTATTTAAGACGCATGCAAATGTAATTTCCAGTTCTCACAGCAACAAGCTTAAAAATGGTGTATTCATTTTAATTTATTGTCTTATGTAGTCGAAAACATGTATGCAGATAACATCGAGGCACATATAACTGCTTTGAAGAGCCTGTTGGCATCTAACTTAAAATTCTGCGAAAAAAATCTCTTTGTCCCAATTAATTTGCCTAATATAGTATATTATGCATTCCACAAATAATAACCTTATTTTAATTATTACTACGATGAAATGATTTCACATCTGAAACGTGTTAAATAAGGTAGTATTATTTATCGGTTCGCCAGATTCAATCAGAACAATGGCGCACCACGTTTTAATAATACCAAATGTAAAATTTACCAGAAACTACAGACATAATATTTTGAGTGATCTATATTCATAATAACAAAGCCATTTTCACAAAACAGTGGAACAAAATGATAAAAATAAAAAAAAAACTATCATATAAAATAAAAATTTATATATTAAAAAATTTAATAGGAAAGGAACCATTTGAATATATTTATCCCTTTCACACATTGGACTTTTCTTTCCGTAAGTATTTAAAAAAATTTCAGAAATTACCAGTTTTATATCAAAGTAAATATCAGTGCTTAAGGAAATCGGTGAATGTACCACTATACCAATCGTTGTTCATCAGTTTTACATCAAAGAAAATATCAGTGCTACTGAAAATGAAACAAGAATTGCACTGATCTTCAACTATTCACCAATTTTAAATAAAAAAATTAATTATCGATGTCATTTCAGTAAAATAACTGTACTCACCACAGCTTACGAGTCCAGGACCATGTAAGAGCAGGATGAACAAATATAGTAACATTTTCCCTGATTTCTTTAGTAAATAATTTGTGTTTTTCACTCTTGCACCACAGTTATCGCTGCTGCAAGAAGAAGCACCGAATAAACTGTTTGAAGAAACACCAAATGCTAATTTGCAATCCCAACTGCACCACCGCTGTAAACTGTAATTGCCACCACCTTTCCCTAGGATTTTAATTGAAGATGATACTACATCCATGCTTTGTACAAGAGGATCCATTAGTTTTAATATCCAATTATCGATGTATCCATCTCGAAATGTGAAGTTTATTTTTTTCTTAAATCGCAAACAGCAAGTTTTTGTTTTTAATTTTATAAAAGAAATCACATTCGGTATTCCACTTAAAACAATTCTAAAGTTGTCATCATAGAATATGTATCACCAATCAGAATAAAATTAATGTTTTTTTTTTTATTATTATATTTTATTTTTTCAACAGTAGTGTTTACTAAACATTAGGACTTTGTCCCAATCTTTGCTCTTAACGTATAAAATTAGAATGTGTTCTTTTAACAGCTATACATAGAATGCCACACTTTGTCTAAGCGGGAAACAATGTTAAGAAGATTGCAGAAGCAAAAACAAAAGTGCACAAAAACAGGTGCTAAATTGGGTTACATGCACTTGAAAACGTGCCAGCGTCTTCCAAAGAAATAAAATAAAGGATCAAACGGCCATCCGTAATTTTTTATTCGCTTTTTCCTTAGGCCTAACCGCAATGTTTACACTTTATCCGAGAGAGTTCAACGTTTTGCGGTTGCAGTCATCCGAGCCTTGCTATCCAGTAAAAAAAAAACAACAAAACTAAAGGTAGCCTTGGAAGAGGTGTGTTAAAACTCACTGCGGCACGCAAGAGCACCTGATGTACAAGTGGCGATGGTATTTCTTGTCGTCCATGTTTAGAATGAGGACCAAGAATACACTTCTGGGAGTCCTCGACTGCATAGGTATCCAATCAAATTGCCGATGGAATCCACGGCCAGTTGTGGAGTGTATATCGAACTCGCATCGCAGACCTCAGTAGCTTCAAACGCACACCATCCAACTGCGTCCGAAGTAGATAGTCAAGTGCCTGCTTGGGCTGCTGGTTTGTTGGTAGGAGCAGTGGCGGGAGGTAGGATGGTGTGCAGGGACTAGCGCTGCATCACATGACACGTGACGTGCCGTAGATAGGCGGAGTTGTGCAGCCGGCGATTGCGCCCTCTGTCGCTAGACTTTTGAATTTCTCGTCGGGATCGATTGAGTGTTTTTCAGTTCTTCCTTTTTCTTTTCCGATTCATTTCTTTTAGGGTATTCTTTTTTCTTTTTTTTCCAAAGCGCCATTTGATAGGATATTTTTCTTTTCTTTCTTATTTTTTAGCCTCGACGTGTCTTTTCAGATCTAATACTATTAGGTGTAGGTAGTTTCGTGACTGAAGAATCAGACGATGATGTCCAGTAAGAGAGAGGTGTATTGATTATCTTTTTTCTTTTACTTCTCAAATAAATCATTAGTGCTACGTAAGCAGTGAAATGTTCTTTAGACGTGAATCTTGCTTGTTCTGCCCAAACTTCTACCAAATCTAATTTTTTTTTTTTTTTCGATATTAGATAATGCAAGAATCGGGATTACGCACAAACAGATGAATTTCGTATAACACGCAAGTTAGATGCCAGGAAAACGTTCGCTTTATAAAAATCAATTAAGCCAGTGGTCTCAAACTGGTGGTTCTCGAAACAATTTTAAACGGCCCTCGAATAAATTTCCTGTAAGTTAATTACCATTATTAAGGCATTAATTATTGTGGGAATAATTTGAAGAAAATTTTAAGATATGAACGATTTTCAGTCCAATTTTACATTGTTTTCATTGACATAAAAAAAAAAAAAAGAAGAAGAAGAAGACGCCTCAGAAAATCCACAAATTGAGCTAATTATTTTAAACTGGGATTTAAATCTTTTCAAATATTTGAAGAAACAGATTTCATTAACATTTTTTCTTTTCACTTGTCAAAAGATAAATACCTTCAGTTACGAATTTTTGCAAAAAGTATAATCGCTTTGTTTGGGAACACATTTACGTGTAAACAAAGTGTTTCCGCAGAAAAATTACTATACGATTATAAAGTTTAAAAAAAAGAACCATACTAACTGATGAGCATCTGTAACTCAAACTTTGCCCCACCTGGAAAATTTTCGTAATTTGTTTATTTAAGTTAAAAATAAGCTATTTAGCGGTTAATTCAAAATATTAGAATTACTTGAAATTTAACATTTAGCTGTCAATATGTTTGAATTACAAAGTGTAACCAACAGAAATTTCTTTCAGAAAATAAATTGAGAGAGGAAATAAATTAAATTGGAAATTTTTCCTTTGTGTAATTATTATAACTGTCTGTGCATGTTTTTTTAAGTATTTAATAAATAAAAGTTTGTTTAAAAATTTGTTTTGTTAAAAAAGAACTTGGTTAAAAAATTGACCAGTCAACTGCTTTTGGATCGGTCATTCGACTTGCATACAATTTGAGTTTCAGGCCTCTGAATTAAGCCACACTTAGACTGTGTATGAAGAACGTGTACTTGAGAGGACTCCTTTAAATAAATTATAAACATTTCAAGGAAAATAGTGATTCAATTAATTCATGATATTAAAAAATTAAAACATAAGATCATAGGAGACCTACGACTTGATAATCATATGAGCTTTCAATATAGAAATCGCATAGATTTTTAATATAACGTGGAGATTTCCTCACCTAAACGTAATATTCCCCCCTACCCCAATTAGTTAGTACTGAACTTTTTCATATACCATATATATTCCCGCGCATAACGCGCACCGATGTATAACACACACCTGTAATTTCAAAATACACTTTTTAATTTTTATGTATATTCGCCATATAACGCGCACCCTTTTCATTGCGAAGAAACCTGAACGATACATGTGAGATGCTGTTACCTTTTGAAGTGATTCATTCGAGGATTTTTCGTAGGCTTTCGGACAATGGTATACTGAATTGACAAAAGAGATAAGGGGAACAATATGTGCGCGGGCGAATTGTTTGAGTAAATAATTCTGCAACTAGGATGAGCTGCATTCAATGTAGGTGTGCACAAGAACGTTATTCTAGGGTTTCGAAAAAAAAAAGAAAGAAAGAATTTGGTTGGCATACGGATGGACTTCCGATCCGAATGAATTCGCGAAATTAGGAGCCAAATATTTTTCCTTTCTATAGTCATTTGAAGTCATGATTTTGAAGTGAACATTGAAGACTTTAGTAAATCGCCTTTACTTTAACTGAAATACAGTTGATCTAGTATTCCTTTTAATAGTAAATATGGTTCCTGCCAAACGAAACAAACATAGTGCTTTCGAATGTAAAGTCATTCCATTTGCGAAAGAAAATGGGAATCGTGCTATTGCAAGGGTGTTTTTTATTGGTGAAAGCTCCATAGTGGAAGAAAAATGATATCGCAATAATTTATATGCCAAAGAATGAATGTGCTTTGCGGAAACATTAACGAAATGCTTATCCCACAAGAAGGTGTTGAGAATTAGGTCCCAGAAAATTGTCAGTATCGTCAGTAACAGTATTTAGGTACATGTGAAAATCAAATTTTTGTATGTTCATCTTTTCCTTATTTTTAAATCTATCATTTTTATATCCGGTGTATAACGCCCACCCGTAAATTTCGATCTCATTTTGTGCATTAAAAGTGAGCGTTAAGCTCCAGAATATACGGTATATGTGTTAGATAGGGCGGTCCGAAATTATTCAGTGCATTTCATGTTTAAAAAATGAGGTGCATGCGTACATGAAAATGTGTACATGTTTATTGTTTTCTTGGAAAGACAATTTAAAACAGTTTTACACAACAAAATTTTCAACATTAAATAACTATCAAATGAGGTCTATCTGTGGCACACAATTCAAACGTGAAACACGCTCAATAATTTTGGACCACCCGGTATATATTTTCTTAATGCTAAAGTTTAACGTCGCAAAATTTTGATATTTCATCGGCAGAAAACCAAAAAGTCATTTTCTAAATGAAGGCTTTTTAGAATCTAACTTAATTTATCAAATTTCGACAATTTTTCAGGAATCGGTTATTTTTCAGCTATCGTGTCTGCTAAGAGAGGCAGATTTTCAAATCAAGAGATTTAACAATTCACAAGTAGAAAGAAACCTTATAAATTTAACCATTGATCATATCGAATATCTAAATCAAATAGAAATTTCAATGATTTGAATGCAACCTTGCGCCATCGGGTTTATTGGAAGACCTTGAAAAAAAAAAGGAAGATGACATCATGCTTACGTTATTGTTACGCTAATTATTTAGCAATGGTTTTCCTAGATTCAGCTGCAGTCATTTCCTTTCCTTATTATTTTTTCCTCCTTCGATAGCTTAAAAAAATATAAAATAAATTACACGTAAAAACTTTTTAAACGGCGCGGTTTTATTTAAATGCACAAAAAGGTAAGAAATACTTTTAACGAACATAATATTCATAATCATGTGCAACTAAAAATAAAATCATGTGGCACCAGAATCGTGCCAAGATATTTTTTCACCTGAGGCAAAAAGGGTAAATACGCGCCCCCTATATATATATATATCAAAATAGCTACATTTGTATTAAACAAAAGTAACTGCATTCAATCAAAATATCATAATTCTTAAAGTACTTTTTAATCGTAGCTTTATAAATTCAGAAAAATAATATAGCCAATTATTTATAACTTTCAAATGAAAATGTTAAAAAAATCCTTTTTTGATAAATAAGAATAACACTGATAAAAATAATATAGCCAATTATTTATAACTTTCAAATGAAAATGTTAAAAAAATCCTTTTTTGATAAATAAGAAATAACACTGAAATACACATTGCATTATTTCCAGCTTTTCTCACAATTCTTCCTATTTTTTTTATTAACTTAAGTTTGCCGAAGCTTATTACTCCTGTTAATAATTGACAAATTTAAAAACATAACTTTTTTTAGTAAGTTAAAAGTAATTTTCGAATTCGCATAGCCAATTTAGAGCCCCTTCTAGTTATTCACCACCCTTGTCCAGGTCCTGTGTGGCACAAGTATGAGAAATGTATAGGGCAGTGGTCTCAACTCAAATTACACGCGAGCCTAATGTACACTGCGAAAAAAAAAATTGGGGGGACAGTTCTATTTCTCGGGTTTTACTGGGCCGATTGACGAAATTCAACTTGCGTTTCTCATGTCTCGAAAGCGCGACTTAGAATACATATTAGATTTATATATTGCGCTATTCTAACATAGGTATTTTGACTCAAAATCAGACTTTTTCTGAAATAACATACTAATTCCTTTTACATATTTCGATTCTACGACTTAAACTATGCCACACTGCCAAATTTTGTAAAAATTGCAGGAGTAGTTTTTAAAATATTAGCTCTCAAAATTTAGCTCCTCAATGTTAATTGAATTTCGTATATATTTATTAATATATCTTTTTTTATTAAACTATTTGATTCCCTCTTTTAGAATTCGAAATTTAGGTTCACTCCAAATAAAATTCACCCATTTTTTATGATTTATTTTTAAAATTTGTATTTTTAAATAATTTTTCAAATATTTCAAATTCAAAATATCTTTCGAAAAATATTTTGAATTATACCCTATGAAATTTTTAACATCGTCTTAAAGTAGATGTATTTCTAGGCACACCTGCAAAAAATTAGAGTTTTTTATTCAAAATTTTCTAAGATATACACGAATTTACATATTGCAGGGTTGTGAAATTTGGCACCTTTTTTTTTGAGCGATTATAATGCCAACTATGGTTTATGGATTTTGTTACAGTGAATTGCCACAGCTATTTTTAGTTCAAGTTTTACGGAGAATTAATTATATGGAATTTTCCTCCTCTGATGTATAATAAATATTTATTAATACTGCATGAAAAGCTACTTTTTTTAAAATTATAGATGAATTTGTTCAGATTTAAAAAAATTTTTTTTTTAATTTCTTGCTTTTTTCCTTTTTTTTTAATATTCGTAATACTGAAATTTTACATTTGCCGTGTTATCGTCTGCTAGTTTACTTTACCTTCATTTAAACCGAATTGTCTAAAATTGAGAACTCGTTTGATGTTTATTTTCACAATATCGTTAAGCAAACAGGATGTTGAAAAAAATCTTATAATTAAACTATTTATCCTTTGGACTTTGCTTTAAACTTTATTTTATAATTAAAATGCCTAGAAAATGAAAAGCTGTCTTCAGGTGAGACGCAACTGTATTGTAATTGGTATTTTAAAAAATTTGACAAGAATGCAAAATTTATGGAAGTGTAACAATCTTAATTGTCTTGTGGGAGCACTGAAAATAAATGAAAAGAAGAAAATTAGGGAGAAAAGTAAGCAAACATTTGCAAGGGAATTTAACTGCTAGAAATACTAAGATGTTTCGAAAAGTTGGATGCTTTTGAATATACTTTCAGAACACTTCAAGGAATTTGGTTGTTCAAAGGCACTTGGACGTGTAACATCAGCAAATACCATCAGTTGAGATTGTGCTGACGGAAAAGACAAAAACGATACCTTTGCAGATTAAAGTAAAGAGCGGCTGGTTTTCGACTATATGGTGGTATAAATTTAAATTGCGCCATAGAACATCATATCGTATCATAAACGGAGAATCCCATGATTTCTCAGTCGAATTATTTGAAGATTCAGGGATTTATCCAGTGATGTATATGGATGTGTATATGGATGTCATCTAAAGACGTTTTCCCTCTTGACGAAACCAGTCTTTTTCTTTCATCTCATGCTTTCAAAATGCCTAGCCTCTAAAGACTGATAATTGTTCTGACCAAATACTGATGAAATGGATTGAATTGGATTATTAAGTTACGGCAAAGTGAGGCTATCTGCCTAAAAGGAGCGATGCCCTCATGAAAAGCTTGCTAAAGGAATCCAGCTCGTATGCACGTTACACATGAGAAAAACCACAAAATCGCCCATGCAACCAGCCCATTCGCCAGGATACGAAACCTGGAGCAAACTATCAGTGTTCAGCGACTTCGCCGCTCTGCCGTTTGGGGGCCCTTATAAAATGGAAGCCGATAACTTTATTTAAAATGAATGTCAAAAATACCAAGATGTTTCGAAAAGTTGGATGCTTTTTAATATACTTGCAGAATGCCTGAAGAAAAAAAGCTAGCCATGAAAAATAAAAAAATTAATTTTTGCATAAAATTTAGTATTTTTTTAAAATTTAAAACTTTGTTAATCTTATGATATTTGATTCTTGGGATTTCAAAAATAAAATATTTGACTAAAATATGAATAACATTTTAAAAAACTGAACATAGGATGATAAAATTGGGTAAAGCAATGAGCACAGTGATAAAAGCGTTTAAAGCAATGTATGCAAGTCATCCTAAGCTAAAATGTCGGTTACATTTTTTTTATTTATTTATTACTATCCCGTCTGCTTCGCCTCTCAATGGGCACTACAGGTGAGTACTACCAGCAACCTGAGTCGATAATATATCTCTCGTATTTACATATCTTTTCTGAAAGGCCCATTAAAAAGCGTGACAACTGTGCTTTACTGTATTTTCTCTTTTAATATATGCAGTTTTCAAATGTATCGTAGTCTGGGTCACAAAGTATGCTTTCGAAAGAAACGCAATTCAAATAAATAAAATCAAATTCTGGAAAATTTTTGTATTAATAAATATATTTAAAATGCGCAGTACAAATGAACAACTAGAAAATTTTTAAATAATTATCTGAAGAGAGAATGCAACACAAACAATTAAAATAAAATTCTGAAAATTTAAAAATGACCTAAAACAATAAGTATGACTAAAAAATATAGTATAAAGAAAACTATTTGAAAAAAAAAAGATTCACCTTTTATTTAAAACTACTCAATTCGAATGAGTAAATAGAAAATTTTGAAACAGTTCTTTGAAAGAAATCATGCAACTCAAACAATTAAAATGAAATTCGAAAAAGAAAAAAAAATACTTAAAATAATAACACTTATAATTAAAAATGTAATATAAAGGGAAATTATTTGAAAGTAGGGAACGATTCTGACTTTTTTCCCCCTCATGCTAATAAAGAGAAAGGAAAATAGGTTGCCATATATTAAGAAGTTCGCCAAGTGAACTATTCTTGGCGCAAACTGATAAAAATGCGCCAAGTTAAAATTTTGAATTTCTCCGTAAATTTCGCATCAAATTTTACAAAATTTAATATCTAGACATAATTGGAGTCGTAGAATCGAAATATGTAAACAAATTGGTATGTTATTTCAGAAAAAGTCCGATTTTATGTCAAAATAGCTATGTTTGAACAGTGCTACACATAAATCTAATATATATCCTAAGTCGCGCTCTCGAGACATGAAGAACGCAATTTGAATTTCGTCAATCGGCCCAGTAGAACGGGAGATATAGAACTGTCCCCCTCCCTTTTTTTACGCAGTGTACAATCTAAAAACAGCTGACGGACCAGATTTCCCCACCCTAATAATAATAAAGGGGAAAAATCAAATTTATAGTATTTATTTTCTATTGAAATCTAAAATTTCGTGTCTGCGAGATACTTTTAGTGCTTATACCTTGTAATTCAAATACATTGACAACTAAATTTAAAATTTTCAGATCATTGATTCTTTTAAATAATGTTAACACCTTTCATTAATCATTAAATAACTTACTGTAATTAAATTTTAAAATAAACAAATTATAAAAATTTCCCAAGTTTTCACAGAATATTTTCCAAGTAGGATACGTAATTAAAATACATATGGTTGTGTGTAAATAATTAGAAATTTTGTATATAAATGCAAAATTTGTTTGTGCAATATCCGTGTGCGGGAGAAAAATTATTAGAAATTATCTTTATCACGAATTTTAAATGATAATGCCCAATCGGATTCTTTTCTTACAAATTTTCAACTGTAACAAAAATTTGTTCAGATGTAAATATATTCTCTCCCCCCCCCAAAAGTATTATTCTTTGTGCAGAAATTGGCAACTGAGTATGCATTTTTTAACGAATATGAATTAACGTTAATTAAATCTGTATTTTTGAATCTTTGAATGAGATTTACATCCCACTGTAAATTAATTAGCTCTATTTATAGATTTTCTTGTTCATTATTTATCTTACTTTTTAATCGTAATAAAGATAAAACTCGGACTTCAAACAACTAAAATCTTGAAATCTTTGTAACACTGTATTTGCAATGTAACGGTAAATGATTAATGGGAGTAATGATTTTAAAAAAAATAAAATATCAATATTGATGAATAAGCATATTAAGTCAAATGGGCAGTACATTAAATTTTTCGTACACTTTTACGTACATAAATTCCCTCTTGTTTAAAATTTCGTTTGTTTCAGACGATAGCTTTCTTACAATTGGATCTAGAGCTTCAAATAATTACACATTTTGTGATTTTTCACTTAGACAGAAATGATGAAAAGAGTCATAAAAATGTCTACTTACATTATTGCAAAATATTCAAGACCCCTATCAAAATGCATTTCACTGTAATAAAATGAGCTATTTTAAAGAATAGCTTCTTAATGCGCTTCGCTATTTTTGTACTGATGTGGTAAGATGTTGCAAATAAATTGTACTTTTCGAAATTAATTTTCTGACCCCTGTGCAGTTTAGTCTTTGCAAGATTCGTATTTTATTCAAAATATTCATTGGATTTATTGGATATTATATTATTATATATATATATAAACATTTATTCAAAATATTATATTCATGATTCATTATTCATTGGATCTGTGCTTCATAAAGATTTGTTTTAATTGTCTTACTTTTTCTTCTTGTTAAATAATAATAATAATATTGTTTTAGTATCTAAATTTTATTCAAAGTTGTTAATTTATGTTTCGAGCTTTTAAAGTGTACATTTATTTTCACATTTTATTTTTTTTCATCCAGTATTTTATTTCATGTCTTCAAGTTTCGCTTAAATTTCTTCTAAAAGTAAATTTATTTTCACATTTTACATACATTTTCGTACATTTGTTGAAGAGTTTCAACTCTTTTCCCGAGTGTAAATTTATTTTTCAATGTTTTCTTCGTATTTTTATTTTACAATTTTTAATTTCCTGGTTTCTAATTTTTGTTAATAAGTTCATTTTGTACATTTCGTTTCCAATGTAATATTCCATTGTATTATTTTGTTTTCGTCGAATAGCATTTTACTAAGATCAGGACTTTTTTCGCATTAAGACTTTTTTTTACGAAAGCATTTTATTCAAACGTAATTTTCTTTATACTGACTTCTCTCAAAATTTCTTAATTTGTATATCTTTTCAAGAAATGTCAAAAGGAAAACTAGTCTGCATATCAATTATTATATACTTTAGAAAACCATTTTATAAATAGATTCATTCTTTGAATTTAATCTTAGTTGTTCATGGATAATTTCTATCGTTTCACGCAATTTTTATCTAGGGCATGCTAAAAAATTTAAATGCAGGTGAAAGTTTTATGCGTATAATGTACACTACAATGTAGCTTCTGAGACTTCATATTTTCTGTTATATGCAATGTAGAAATATAGAATTTATCTGATACAAAAAAAATTGCAAAAAGAATAGAAATGCGAATATCTCGGGTTCGTATATCTTGGAAGAACGCTTTCCACACATCTTACAAATTACATCTTACGATTTCCACACATCTTACAAATATTCTTATTTGACACCTGAGATTAAATAAAAATATTTTAACTTTCGCTTTGATTTTCCAATTAATATTTTTTTCTTATTTTGTATTTCCTCAGAATGGAGTAATTTTGTTTATCCTTGTTTCCATTATGGCTCATAACTGATTTCTAAAACCCACAAGAACCTGTCTCTGACATAATTTCCTGTTTTCTTATCTTCCACGGATAAGAAACTATTCAAATGGAACTTATCTCAAATAAACCTTACAGTCTTCTGTTTCCAATACTTAGATACATATTAAATTTGAATGTGTATTTTTATATGTATTTTTTATTACTGTGCATATTTAATGGAAATTTTGTATTTGCAAGATATCAACCTGAGATAAATTCTTTAATTTTGCTACGCAATAAATCATAAGATCAAATGTTTTACTTTTGATAGTCAATTATAATAATCATTTGCGTTGGCTTAAAGGTAATTATTAAACGTAATTAAAATAGTATTTGTTAGTACTTGTTCTTTTATACTATTCTATCAGTTTCAGTATCCTGTATATTACCACAGTCCAGTGGGGAATATCACGTAAAATAATGGGAAAAACCCCTTGTATCCAAATTACAGTGCAGCAGAGAGTAACACAACAAACTGTATTATTATGAGATTCAATCTACAGTTTAAATTTAAATACACGATGAATATTCAATTTCGTTTTTTGAAACAGAAGTTTATTGTGTCATTCGGTATAACTCCAATACGCTTTTTAACAGGAAACATAATTAAAAATACGCCTAGGGTCGGTTTAGGGTAAAATTTCATAAGTAACCATTTCAAATAAGACTTAGTTTACCCAGCATTTAGCTGTATTATTTCAAATTTAAAGAGGAGATTTTTCAGACGTTAGATTTATTTTTATAGGCAGCACTGAACAATGGTTAATATTTGTTTCTTTTAAAATTAACATGTTGATAGTTACTGAATAGTTTAGTGGAAATATTTTACTAAGTTTTTTTTTTAATTGGTGACTTTTTTTTTTCTTTTTCTTTTTCTGAAAGGCTTATATCGTATGTTTTATTCCAACCATTGGCATCCGTTAGATGTATAATTTGTGAAACGAGAATAATTCTGCGAGAACTGTTTCAGAGAAAGATTTGCGGAAAATAGTGTCTAAAATAAAAATTAAATATCTAATACATGAGAAGCAATGTCTTGAAAAGTTATATTAAACCGCAAGGAAAGCATAATTTTTAATTAAAGTATAAAATATGAATGCTCATTTTGGGATATTTTTCATTTATAATAGTATAAAATAATAAGTGGCAATCTCATTTGTATAAATTCTAACTTAAATGCCGAATTATATATATTTTTGT